>JAJJMC010011023.1:6037123-6083566 GCA_023531435.1 Papaver californicum | reverse complement strand
AACAAGAGAGAATGATTTGAATGGAAGTTGTAAGCTTGTATTGCTCTTCCAAACTTGGATTGTTGGATTATTGGATGATTACAAATGAGAATGACATCCCTATTTATACTAGTTGGGAGCCAAGAATGTTCTAGAAACTTATCTAAGATCTATACAAGTGTATGGCTAGGATCTACTTCTAGATTATTCCACTCTTATCCACAAATATCTACACTATTCTAGAATGTTCTAAGAAAAGGACAAAAGAAAGAAGATTCTAGAATGGGAGGCTAGCCATTTAGCCAAAGGGGCTAGCCAAGGTGGTGCACAAGGGTGAGTTAGCCATGTGTTGAGCCATTTGGTGCACCCTTGTGACATTCTCCCCCACCCGAATTCGCAGACGTCCTCGTCGCGTTGTACCTGTCGATGAGATCTTTGTGTTGCCAAAGTAAGTCTTCATGTTCCCAACTGGCTTCACTGTCTGGTTGATCCTTCCATCGGACAAGATATTCCTTATAAATTCGCCCTCCTCTTGAGACACGTCTGTGTGATTCTATGTTTGAAGCCTGCTTGTCTAGAGAGGTGATCATATTGAATGGGGCTCTCTTGGTGACTCCTCTAGACTCGTCATCTTGATCCGCATAATATGGCTTCAGCAGCTGACATGAAAGACGGGATGTATCTTCATGTGTCTAGGTAGCTCCAATCTGTAGGACGCCTTCCCGACTTTCTTGACGATGCGAAATGGTCCCTCGTACCATCGAATGAGTCCCTTGTGTACCTTTCAAAAGGCTTTGAACTGTTGCGGGTTCAACTTCAGCATGACTAAGTCATCTTCTTCGAAAGTTACGGGTTTCCTTTTCTCGTCCGCCCATTTCTTCATTCGCTGAGAGGCTTTCTCCAAGTAGGCTTTGGCTAAGTCGTGCTTCTCATGCAACTCCTTAGTGAATTGAAAAGTAGCAGGGCTCTTTCCTCTATATCCTCCAGCGAGTGTGTGTGGCATCAAAGGTTGTTGGCCTGTGGCCAACTCGAATGGACTATGGCTAGATGATTCACTCTTCTGTAAATTGTAGCAAAACTGAGCCACGTCCAATAATTCCACCCAATTTCTTTAGTTAGCGTTCGCGAAGTGTCTCAAGTACTCCTCCAACAAGGCATTGGTGCGCTCCGTTTGTCCATCTGTTTGAGGATGAAAGCTTATGGAGAAGTTGAGCTCGGACCCAAGTAACTTGAACACTTCTGTCCAAAATTTCCCCGTAAATCTCGGATCGCGATCGCTAACTATGATCTTTGGTATGACCCAATATTTCACCACGTACTTCACGAACAGTCGAGCATCCTGTTCCGCGGTACAGTCTGTAGGTGCAGCGATGAAGGTAGATACTTGGTGAACCTGTCCACGACCACCAAGATTGATCCCAAGCCATCTACCTTGGGTAAGGCAGAGATGAAGTCCATCGATAAACACTCCCACGGTCTATCTGGCACTGGTAATGACTCTAGAAGTCCTCCTGACTTCTTGTGTTCTACCTTATCCTGCTGGCATACCAGACACGTCCGGACATAGGCATCCACATCGTCCTCCATCTTTGGCCAGTAATAACTTGCTTCCAGCAAATCCAAAGTCCTTCTCTGGCCAGGGTGGCCTGCCCATCGGGTGTCATGACACTCGTGCATTAGTTCACGCCTCAGGTTCCCATGCTTAGGTATGAACATCCTATTCCCATATGTGAATAGAAGACCGTCTTTCAACCAGAACCGACGAGTCTTCCCCTTATCCACTGCATGAATAAGGCTCTTTGCAAAAGTGTCCTGTTCCAAGCCTTCCCGTACACGATCCGGAATGGTGCCCGACAATTTGGCGATGGCAGCTACACGTTCCAATGCAAGACTAGTAAGTTCCGCTTTTCGGCTCAATGCATCAGCAACATAATTGGTGCGGCCTGGCTTGTACTCAAGCTTCATGTTGAACTCGTCCAGAAAGTCTTGCCACCGTGCTTTCTTTGGAGACAACTTCTTCTGAGTCTGGAAGTAGCTAGTAGCCACATTGTCAGTGAAGACCATGAAATGTGACCCAAGAAGGTAGTGCCTCCATGTCCGAAGACAGTGTATGACGGCAGTCATCTCTTTCTCTTGCACCGTGTAGCGCCGTTCCGTATCGTTCAACTTTCGACTTTCATATGCAAGTGGGTGTCCTTCCTGCATAAGTACTCCACCAATAGCAAAGTCAGAAGCGTCAGTGTATACCTCAAAAGGCTTGGCATGATCAGGTAATCTTAAGACTGGCTCCTTCATCACCGCGGTCTTAAGATCATCGAAAGCGGCTTGGCATTCTTCGCTCCACGTCCAAGTCCTTGCTTTCTTTAGCAAATCCGTGAGCGGTGCTGCTCTCTTCGAGTATCCCTCGATGAATCTCCGGTAGTAGTTGGCAAGTCCTAGGAAGGACCGCAACTGAGCCACTTTGGTAGGCGGTTCCCACTCCTTGATAGCCTTGATCTTCTTTTCCTCCATCCAGATTTGGCCATCACCTATCCAATGTCCAAGGAAGGACACTTTGGGCTGAGCGAAGCTGCATTTCTCCTTCTTCACATATAAAGAGTTCTCCCTCAGTACTTGGAACACGACCCGCAAGTGTTTGAGGTGCTCATCCAAAGTGTGGCTATACACGACGATGTCGTCAAGGTACACGACTACGAACCGATCGAGATATGGGTGGAAGACCTTGTTCATCAAAGTGCAAAATGTGGCAGGAGCATTGGTTAGACCAAAAGGCATAACTAAAAATTCGTAAGCTCCGTACCTCGTGACACATGTGGTCTTTGGCTCGTCCCCTTCTGCTATTCGAACTTGATAGTATCCCGACCTCAAGTCCATCTTCGTGAAGTATCGAGCACTACCCAATTGGTCGAACAAGTCTTCAACTCGGGGAATTGGATACTTGTTCTTCACGGTGACCTTGTTCAAGGCTCGGTAGTCGATGCACATCCGAAGACTTCCATCCTTCTTCTTCCGAAACAGCACCGGGGTTCCGTAAGGGGCCTTGGAAGGTTGGATGTAGCCGGCATCCAACAATTCCTTGAGTTTCTTCTTCAACTCCTCCAATTCTGGCGGGGCCATGCGGTATGGGGCCATGGCGGGCGGCTTTGCTCCAGGTTCCAGCTCGATCTGATGATCCACCTCCCTGTTAGGTGGTAGTTGCTTGGGCAACTCGGCTGGCATCACGTCCTGGTACTCCTGTAAAGCTTTTTGCACCTCCAATGGAACGACCTCGACCAGTTCTTCGCTTTCCTCAATGATGGTTGCTACAAAGGTGGGTTCTCCCTTCTGAACACCCCTCTTTAGTTGTAGAGCCGACAGTGCACTCGAGCAAGTCTCCTTGGTCCGGGTGGCTGGAATCACACATGGAGACTTCTCGTCACTGATGCTGACTACGCCGAGGCAAGGCACCACGGTAACTTTGGCACGATCCAAGAAATCCATTCCGAGAATAACCTTGAAATCGTCCATCTTTACCACCATAAATTCGGTAGTTCCCTTCCACGTGCCAACCTTCATTTCGACCCCCTTGGCCGCTCCGTGAACAGGTATGGCTTCTGAATTTACCGCCTTGATGGTGCTTGAATCAGCTTCGACCTTCAACTTCAATCTATCGGTTTCTCCTTTTGAGATGAAGTTGTGTGTTGCGCCAGAATCGACCATTGCCTTGGTCTTCTGCTCGTTTAGACTTATGTCCACATACATAAGTCCTTTGTTCTCCTTTGGTGCTGGACGTTTTTCCTTGGGCTGGCTCTTGATTGCGCTCAACCGAACGGCTCCCAAGTGCGAGTCTTCGGTTCTCTCTTCATGCTCCGCAATCAAATAGTTGAGCAAGTTCTTTTTGGGACAACTATGAGCAAGATGGTCACCTTGGCAAATGAAGCATTTCTTCACACGGTTATCTTGCCTTCATTTCCACCCGTTGTTTGGCTTGGACCCTTCGCGGCTAGTTTGTGGCTTATCGCGGTAGTACCTATCTCCCCCACCCGTTCCTTCTGATAATGGCTTGGATGGCTTGTTCTTGGCAAGTTGATCAGATTTGCTAGAAAAGTCATCAAGCTTCTTGACAGTGCTTAATCGGTGGACAAGTCGGTAATACCTCTTCGTTGAAGTTCCATAGAAGCCCAACGAGGTAGGCCACGATTGAAGTGGTAGAAGCGGTCCTCGTATGCCATTGTTAATATGTCTAACATGAGGGAATTAAATTGTTTGACATATTCGGAAATGGTACCTGAATACTTCAAGTTTTGAAGTTTGTCCCGAGCTTTATGCTCAACGTTCTCCGGATAGAACATGGCTTTGATCTCCCTTTTGAACTCCGCCCAAGTAGTGATGGTGCAGACTCCTCTCTCGATTTCTGCATATTTTCTTCTCCACCATAATAATCCATCTTCTATCAGGTACATGGTCGCCGTGTCGACCCGTTCTTGCTCGTCATCAAGGCCCGTGGCCCTGAAGTATCTTTCCATGTTCCATAGAAAGTTTTCCATCTCCTTAGCATCCCTTGCGCCGGAGTATTCCTTTGGTTCTGGCACCCTCACTCTAGATGGTCCACGAACCGCATTTCCTCGGATCAGGGTCTTTAACTCATCGATTTGAGCTTGCAGCATCCTCACATGAACATTTACCTCATGCTTATGTGCACCCATCTCGTTCCGATACGTCTCAAAAGAGACCTCCATCGATTTCTCCAAATCGTCTTGTTGCTCCATGGATTCTCCTAAATCCAGGTTCAACTTTTCTACCTTTTCTTCTAGTGATCCAACACGAGATTCTAAACGGGGGCCCACTGACTTATCCCGTTGTTGTTTCTTTGTCTTCTCAACCTTTTCATTATTGTTAGTGATAGCAACATTTGCATCATTTGCATCATTTGAAGACATGGTGAGAGATCTTACCGAGAGTAGTATGAACGTAGCTCTGATACCAGTTGTCACGGGGTCGGTCCTTCACCTCGACTTTACTCCGTGCGACACTTGTCTAGAATTCCGTTACTAGATAAGTAATCCTCCCAAACAAAGTTTAACACAACTTTGTGTAGCTACTCAAGATCAAAACTCACAAGAAACTCAAGAACGCTCAAGAACACTTAAGAACAAGAGAGAATGATTTGAATGGAAGTTGTAAGCTTGTATTGCTCTCCCAAACTTGGATTGTTGGATTATTGGATGATTACAAATGAGAATGGCATCCCTATTTATACTAGTTGAGAGCCAAGAATGTTCTAGAAACTTATCTAAGATCTATACAAGTGTATGGCTAGGATCTACTTCTAGATTATTCCACTCTTATCCACAAATATCTACACTATTCTAGAATGTTCTAAGAAAAGGACAAATGAAAGAAGATTCTAGAATGGGAGGCAATCCATTTAGCCAAAGGGGCTAGCCAAGGTGGTGCACAAGGGTGAGTTAGCCATGTGTTGAGCCATTTGGTGCACCCTTGTGACACCCCACTCCGCTCTCGTTAGGTTTGTTTGTTTTTTTGTTTTGTTTTTTGTATGTGATAAGATGTTGGCTTATGCCACGTGCCAAAGAAATATCAAGTCCAATAAATGTCGAGGGTTATGTTTAAACGACTCGAGCCCTTCCCACATTGGAATTTTAGTTCTACAGTTGTCAATACGTGATATAAGGGTAGTACATTTCTCTGTAGGAGAAGGTGTTGGGACTCGGGAGCTCTATGACGAGAGATGAGCTGAGCTGAGATGTTGAAAATGAATCAAAAATAAGGCTATATCATATCGCATGTTTTTGTCTTCATAAAATTTAAAGAAAACTAGAACTACGCGGGTGTGCTAGATTTGTACTTGTAGTATTGCATCGAGCATATTTAATTTTTTTTATCATAGTTATATTTAATTTATGATTTGGTGTGATCGGGTTTTATCCCGCCATGTTCTATCGTGATGTATTAAAGCTTGATTGCAGACTTTATGATTTCATCTTTGATATGATTTACAATTACAATCCAACCTATTTTATTAGAGAAATTCTAAAAAGAATTATTTGACTTTTTGAAGAATATCACTTTCGAATAGTAAAAATGTATACCTCCGTTTAAGATTCTGATAACACTTTGGAATATTGAGTCTCTATATAGATTATTAGAATTCCGTTTTGAGTTAGGTTTACACCTTTTTTTTTGGTTTTCTAACGTAGTCACGGTTTCTGTATATGGTAGGTTCACGATTTTGGAATCGATATACTAACGAATTCCAAATTGAATTTGGTTTTGATGTCTATTCCTTAGAGTTTAAAACACGGTAAGGCAGGGGTTCCCTTTTTATTATTTTTTTCCCTAATTTTTTTAAACCAATCATACATTGCCAAGTTTCCTCACCAAAACTCTTGTTTCAGAAAAACCACAAAAACATTATTTCGGCTAATAGAAAACGATAATTTCTTCACCATTTAACGTGAAAGCTTTATTTGTCTAGGCCTTTAAGTTTTTAGATAAGATCCTGGCTCGTTACTAACTTCATATGGTATAATTGATTTTTTTAGTTGCCAAGAAATTAGAATTATGTTTTGTTGTCGCAAATCTGTAACAATAAAAATAAACTAAACAGAAACTTGAATTGTGTTAACGTTAAGAAAAAATAGAACCACTATGATAATTGAAGCACACAATTGGGCAGAGCCACCTGCTCAACAAATTGTCCTTAACACGATATTTGTCCGATACACCTCAATAATGAGTGATGCTATACCCCTACTGAAAAATCATGTCCAGGATAGAACTGCCCGCTATTAACCCAGTTAACACAACTTGGTTAATCCTCTATGAACTTAACATCGAATAAAATAGAAAAGATAAAGAAATTTCAAACACACAGTGCGCACATTAAAGCGAGAAGAGGGAAAAAGTAGTCAGGACAGTGGCTGCTACTGGGGTGCTTTTCAAATGAGAATTTCTTTTGCTTTTATAGGTGAAGAGAGGTGAGCTCAAATTAATTGTAATTAATTTTTTTATTTTTATTAATTTTGAATTTATCACCATTAATTTAGAAAACGGTAAAATAAATTTATTTTAGGAATTTAAAACAAAACCGTTAAGTATTGATGGGGCACTTGCAGGCTCACGCAGGCACACTCCGAGCACGCGCAAAACACACGCAAGCTCCGCAAGCCCGTAAGCCCGCGACCCGCGTGCGTGCTTCGGTGCGAAGCACCGCACATGTGTGATAAGCATGCATCAATCCACTAGCCCATTGCCTTAGTCCCCCCCCTACCACAAAAGCATCTAAACCCTAAGGGCCCTCCCTTAGTTGCCAATTTTGTGGTAATAAAGAGAGCACTCATCCTTGGTTTGTCCAATGTGGGACTAACCAAAGGTTCTTCATTTACTAAAGAGTGAAAATGGAGTTGTTATTTCCACCCAATTCAATGGCTAGTGACTCTTTGATCCTAAGATCAACTCCCATCAAGACTATTTTAATTTTAACAAATTCATTTTCATCTCTAACAATCCCCCACATGAATGAAGAAATCGATAAAATCAGAAATCAGAAAACGAGAAATACCTCTTAAGAAATAGGTGTTCATAAGGTCTTGAACCTTTGCTTAGTGAGAAATTACCGGAACTACTTGATGGACAGTGAACGCGATGTCTTGAACTGCCATCGTTTGGTGTAATTCATCAATAGCTTTCACGCGAGAAATCTCTGAAAAGTGTTGTTAAGTTCATGCCGTTGTGTCCATTTTGGCCCTGGACGTATCCTGTTTCTCAGAATGCTCTAGAGAATCAGCTCAGTTCTCATAGAAAGCGGCCCACTTCCTCATTCAGATAGGTGAGTTCTATCAAGAGTGTTTACTGCTACACCCCACTTTAATCTTAATTTGAAAGTATAGAACTCATTAAGACTTAATCATTAGTCATCCTCACATGCAGTCACACTATCACGTCTACACCATAGGGAAGGGACTGAGAATGGAATTCTCTGATAGTGTTTCATTTGACCCGCCACAAATTAGTTGTCTCATTCGAAACCTTGATCTTGGGATCTCCAGTCAGCAAGGTTGAGTGTCCTTCATAGCAAGTTTAATTGATGAGCTTAAGCCCCATCCCCCTCGATGCTTTACTAGCTATCTCCTTGGACAAGCCTTTCGTCAAAGGGTCCGCGATATTCTCCTTAGACCTCACAAAGTCAACAGAAATAACGCTAGTTGAGATTAGTTGTTTTAGAGAATTGTGTCTTCTCCGAATATGAATAGATTTTCCGTTATAGTTGCTATTTTTAGCATTAGCTATTGCATCTTGACTATCACAATGTATAGATATAGCTGGCACAGGCCTATGCCGGAGAGGAATGTCTTCTAAAAAGCATCTTAGCCAAACAGATTCCTCTCCTGCTTTATCTAACGCAATAAACTCGGATTCCATAGTGGATCGAGCGATACAGGTCTGTTTGGAAGTCTTCCAAGACATTGATCCACAACCTAGAATGAAAACTTATCCACTCGTAGATTTAGACTCCTCTGAGTCTGCTATTCAGTTTGCATCACAATATCCTTCAAGGACTGCAGGGTAACTCTCATAACTTAAGCAAACGTTTAAAGTGTATTTTAGATACCTTAACACTCTGATAAGTGCATCCCAATGCTCTTGTCCCGGATTACAGGTATACCTACTTAACCTACTCACAGCATAGGCAATGTCTGGTCTCGTACAGTTAATTAAATACACCAGACTTCCTATGACACGTGAATACTCAAGTTGCGAAACTCCATTTCCCGTGTTCTTCTTGAGTCTACAACAAGGATCATATGGGGTACTCGCAGGTTTACTATCAAACTGGTTATATTTTCTATGAACAGATTCAACGTAATGAGATTGACTAAGACTATAACCATTAGACTCCCTTCTAATTTTCATCCCTAGGATTACATCAGCGGGACCTAAGTCTTTCATGTCAAAGTTCTCATTCATCATGTTTTTAGTGGAATTAATTACATCTATGGTTGTACCTAGTATAAGCATATCATCAACATACAAGCATACAATCACACATGCATCATTCACAGTTTTAGTGTAAACACACTTGTCAGATTCATTTATTTTAAAACCACTATAGAACATTACATGATCAAATTTTTCATGCCATTGTTTAGGTGCTTGTTTCAAGCTATACAAAGATTTTTTAGGTCTACACACTTGGTTTTCACAACCTTTCACTACAAAGCCCTCAGGTTGGTCCATGTATATTTCTTCATTTAATTCACCATTTAGAAACGCTGTTTTTACATCAATTTGATGTATCCCTAAGTTATGAATAACAACGATAACAATTAACATCCTAATGGACGTAATTCTCTTGACAGGTGAATAAGTGTCAAAGAAATCTACACCTTCTATTTGTTTATAGCCCTTAGCTACTAGTCTAGATTTATACTTTTCCACAGTTCCATCTACTTTACGTTTTCTCTTGAAGATCCATTTACAACCTATGGGTTTGCACCCTAGAGGTAAATCTACAATCTCCCAAGTCTCATTCTGTATAATGGAATCCATTTCGCTAATAGTGGATTCTTTCCACCATGGAGCTTCAGAAGAAGTCATGGCCTCTTTATAGGTTTGTGGATCAGTTTCTGCTAAACAGGTTATGAAGTCTGGCCAAAAAGATTTTTCTACTCTAAGTCTTTTGCCTCTTCTAGGCTCATAAACAGGTTCATCTTCTTCTATCGGTAAGGAATGGCTAGAAGAAGGGACATCTAGGGGATCTTCATATATCATGCGAGATTCAGATTCTAACGGAAACACATTTTCAAAAAATGCAGCATCCCTAGATTCCATAATGGTGTTCACACCAATTTCTGAGTTGTCAGAACTCACAACCATAAACCTATAAGCAGTGGTGTGTTCGGGATATCCTAGGAAGACACAATCAATGGTTTTGGGGCCTATTTTAGTCTTCTTAGGTGGAGGGATAGAAACCTTAGCCAAACACCCCTACACTTTGAAGTATGCATAAGAGGGTTGCTTTCCTTTCCATAATTCATATGGAGATTTGTCTGATCCTTTAAAAGGCACTCTGTTCAGGACATAACAAGCTGAGAGGACGGCTTCCCCCCCACAAGTTCGCAGGTAGTCCTGAACTAATTAACATGACATTCATCATCTCCTTAAGGGTTCGGGGTTTTTCCGTTTAGCCACACCATTAGATTGTGGTGAATAAGGAGGAGTTACTTCATGAATGATACCATGTTGTACACAGAAGTCTCCTATAGGGATTACATATTCACCCCCACGGTCAGACCTAATGGTTTTAATGGTGGTACTCATTTGGTTTTCAACTTCTAATTTATATATTTTAAAGGCTTCTAAGGCATCATCCTTTCCTTTAAGTAAATAAATTTGACAATACCTAGTACAGTCATCTATGAAAGTGACAAACCATTTTTTACCACCTCTAGTTTGAACCGATTTCATGTCAACTAGGTCTGTGTGAATTAATTCTAAGGGTTTAGAATTTCTGTGAATATTTTTCTTATAGGGTTTTTTTAGCATATTTTGATTCTACACATATTTCACATTTATGTTCATTTTCCAAAGTGAATTTTGGAATGCAGCCTATGCTTGCCAATTTGTTCATTGATTTATAATTTACATGACCAAGTCTACCATGCCAGATATTCAATGAAACACAAACATAAGAATCAATTTTATTCATTTCAACAGAGGTTACATTCAATTTGTATAATCCCTCAGTCTTATAGCCCTTTCCTACATAGTCCTTTCCCTTAGTTATAATCACTTTCCCAGACTCAATTACAATTTTAAATCCCTTATCATCTAACACACCACTAGAAACAAGATTCTTATAGATTTTTGGAACATGTAGAACTTCATTCAATGTGAGAGTTTTTCCAGAAGAGAGCTTCAGCCCAACTTTTCCTTTTCCTGCAACCTGTGCTGCAGACGAGTTACCCATATAGAGTTTTTCTCCTTCCCCTACCGTATGATAGGAGGTGAACATTTCTTTGTTTCCGCAAACATGTTTGGTAGCTCCAGAGTCTACCTTCCAGTCTCTCACATTGGTAACTAAATTAACTTCGTACACCGTGCCAGAAAACTCATTTTTGCTGCTTTCAACAAAATTTGCATTTGGTTTTTTAAAATTAGCATCCTTACGTTTTCTACAGTGTATTGCCATATGGCCAGAAATACCACACACATAACATGCTCCTTTAATTTTACCAATGCCAGATTTTGGTTTTTGAAATGTACCTTTTCTTTGCGGGCCGGGCTTGCGTTTGTTGTGATCCAGGCTTGCAGAAGATTTGTGTTCGCTGACATGGGCTTTGTTGGACATGTCCCTTGCAGAAGATACATTTTTGTCCTTTGAGCATAGCAGTTCTTCAACTTGAATCTTCTTACCCAGTTCCACCATGCTAATTTCATCAGTTTCATGTCTTAGTCTTCATTTGTACTCAGCCCAAGAATTAGGTAATTTCTCAATCACCGCCGAAACTTGAAATGTTTCGTCAATCACCATTCCTTCAGCAATAATTTTATTAATAATTTGTTGAAGTTCTAGAAACTGATCTACCACATATTTATCATTCAACATTTTATATTCCAAAAATCGTGCAACTAAAAATTTATTACTTCCCGCTATTTCTGCTTCATATTTAGCTTTTAATGTAGTCCATAAATTAAATGCATTAAAATTTTATTTTGCATTGTAAAAATCATACATGGCAACTTCTAGGCAGTTCAGTATATGATTTTTAGCCATATAATTTTGTCTCTTTTAACTATCTAATTCTCTTTCATTTTCAGGTTCATTCAAGGTTTCGTCAAACGGCTTCAAAACCAATTCATCAAGCATATGAAAACTTAGAAAAAATAGAATTTTTGATTGCCATATTTTGAAGTCCTTTCCAGAAAATTTCTGAGGTCTGTCAACATCAGTCTTCGCCATTGATATAAAAGAATTAACGAATTATCAAATATCGTGTTAAGAATGTTGTCGCAAATCTGTAACAATTAAAATAAACTAAACAGAAACTTGTATTGTGTTAACGTTAAGAAAAAATAGAACCACTGTGATAATTGAAGCACACAATTGGGCAGAGCCACCTGCTCAGCAAATTGTCCTTAACACGATATTTGTCGGGTACACCTCAATAATGAGTGATGCTATACCCCTACTGACAAATCATGTCCAGGATAGAACTGCCCGCTATTAACCCAGTTAGCAAAACTTGGTTAATCCTCTATGAACTTAACAACGAATAGAATAGAAAAGATAAAGAAATTTTAAACACACAGTGCGCACATCAAAGCGAGAAGAGGGGAAAAGTAGTCCGGACAGTAGCTGCTACTGGGGTGCTTTTCAAATGAGAATTTCTTTTTCTTTTATAGGTGAAGAGAGGTGAGCTCAAATTAATTGTAATTAATTTTTTTTATTAATTTTGAATTTATCACCATTAATTTAGAAAACGGTAA
Organism: Papaver californicum; assembly: GCA_023531435.1. Classification (NCBI taxonomy): domain Eukaryota; kingdom Viridiplantae; phylum Streptophyta; class Magnoliopsida; order Ranunculales; family Papaveraceae; genus Papaver; species Papaver californicum. Next base: position 6,071,098 of record JAJJMC010011023.1, on the reverse strand, counting down.
AATAAATTTATTTTAGGAATTCAAAACAAAACCTTTAAGTATTGACGGGCACTTGCAGGCTGACGCAGGCACACGCCGAGCACGCACAAAACACATGCAAGCTCCGCAAGACCGTAAGCCCGTGACCCGCGTGCGTGCTTCGGTGCGAAGCACCGCACATGTGTGATAAACATGCATCAATCCACTATCCCATTGCCTAAGTCCTCCCCCTACCACAAAATCATCTAAACCCTAAGGGCCCTCCCTTAGTTGCCAATTTTTTGGTAATAAAGAGAGCACTCATCCTTGGTTTGTCCATTGTGGGACTAACCAAAGGTTCTTCATTCACTAAAGAGTGAAAATGGAATTGTTATTTCCACCAAATTCAATGGCTAGTGAATCTTTGATCCTAAGATCCAATCCCATCAAGACTATTTTTAATTTTAACAAATTCATTTTCATCTCTAACAATCCCCCACATGAATGAAGAAAGCGATAAAATCAGAAATCAGAAAACGAGAAATACCTCTTAAGCAATAGGTGTCCATAAGGTCTTGAACCTTTGCTTAGTGAGAAATTACCGGAACTACTTGATGGACAGTGAACGCGATATCTTGAACTGCCATCGTTTGGTGTAATTCATCAATAGCTCCACGCGAGATATCTCTGAAAAGTGTTGTTAAGTTCATGCAGTTGTGTCCATTTTGGCCCTGGACGAATCCCGTTTCTCAGAATGCTCTAGAGAATCAGCTCAGTTCTCATAGGAAGCGGCCCACTTCCTCATTCAGATAGGTGAGTTCTATCAAGAGTGTTTACTGCTACACCCCACTTCAATCTTAAATTGAAACTATAGAACTCATTAAGACTTAATCATTAGTCATCCTCACATGCAGTCACACTATCATGTCTACACCATAGGGAAGGGACATAGAGTGATAGTGTTTCCTTTAACCCGCCACAAATTAGTTGTCTCATTCGAAACCTTGATCTTGGGGTCTCCAGTCAGCAAGGTTGAGTGTTCTTTATGGCAAGTTTAATTGATGAGCTTAAGCCCCATCCCCCTTGATGCTTTACTAGCTATCTCCTTGGACAAGCCTTTCGTCAAAGGGTCCGCGATATTCTCCTTAGACCTCACAAAGTCAACAGAAATAACGCCAGTTGAGATTAGTTGTTTTAGAGAATTGTTTCTTCTCCAAATATGAATAGATTTTCCGTTATAGTTGATATTTTTAGCATTAGCTATTGCAGCTTGACTATCACAATGTATAGATATAGCTGGCACAGGCCTATGCCGGAGAGGAATGTCTTCTAAAAAGCATCTTAGCCAAACGGATTCCTCTCCTGCTTTATCTAACGCAATAAAATCGGATTCCATAGTGGATCGAGCGATACATGTCTGTTTGGAACTCTTCCAAGACACTGATCTACAACCTAGAGTGAAAACGTATCCACTCGTAGATTTAGACTCCTCTGAGTCTGCTATTCAGTTTGCATCACAATATCCTTCAAGGACTGCAGGGTATCTCTCATAACTTAAGCAAACGTTTAAAATGTATTTTAGATACCTTAACACTCTGATAAGTGCATCCCAATGCTCTTGTCCCGGATTACAGGTATACCTACTTAACCTACTCACAACATAGGCAATGTATGGTCTCTTACAGTTCATTGAATACATCAGACTTCCTATGACACGTGAATACTCAAGTTGCGAAACTCCATTTCCCTTGTTCTTCTTGAGTCTACAACAAGGATCATATGGGGTACTCGCAGGTTTACTATCAAACTGGTTATATTTTTTAAGAACAGATTCAACGTAATGAGATTGACTAAGACTATAACCATTAGACTCCCGTCTAATTTTCATCCCTAGGATTACATCAGCGGGACCTAAGTAGGGGTGTCAATGGGTACCCGAATACCCGGACCCGTCCCGGAACCGGATGAATCGGGTCCGGGTCCTAAAACTGGACCCATTAGTGATTTTGGACCCTAACGGGTAGGACCCGCTTAGACCCGAAATCTTTAGGGGCCTTAACGGGTAGGACCCAACGGGTACCCGCGGGTATCGGTTACCCGGATATTTATCATTTTTTTGTTAATTTTACCTAAAATTTTAAGATTTCGTTTAGTTTTACTTGGATTTTTTTCATTTTTCATTTTTTCCTTAGATTTAAGCTTTAATTAGAACATTTACGTACATGTAACAATAACTTTATATGAAAAATTATTCGTTTCACTCCAATATAAAAAATTTCTTTTTTTCTTTTATTGATTTTAGAGGACCCGTTAAATACCCGGACCCGTTAATACCCGAACTTTTAATCGGGTCCGGTTCAGGGTCCACTAAATTGGGACCCGGACCCGAAACCGTTAGGAACCGGACCCAACTTTTTAATAGGGTCCGGTTCCGGGTCCATTGATACCCGGGAGGACCGGACCCGTTGACACCCCTAGACCTAAGTCTTTCATGTCAAAGTTCTCATTCATCATGTTTTTAGTGGAATTAATTACATCTCTGGTTGTACCTAGTATAAGCATATCGTCAACATACAAGCATACAATCACACAGGCATCATTCACAGTTTTAGTGTAAACACACTAGTCAGATTATTTTATTTTAAAACCACTAGAGAACATTACATGATCAAATTTTTCATGCCATTGTTTAGGTGCTTGTTTCAAGCCATACAAATATTTTTTAAGTCTACACACTTTGTTTTCACAACCTTTCACTACAAAGCCCTCAGGTTGGTCCATGTATATTTCTTCATTTAATTCACTATTTAGAAACGCTGTTTTTACATCCATTTGATATATCTCTAAGTTATGAATAGCAGCGATAACAATTAACATCCTAATGGACGTAATTCTCGTGACAGGTGAATAAGTGTCGAAGAAATCTACACCTTCTATTTGTTTATAGCCCTTAGCTACTAGTCTAGCTTTATACTTTTCCACAGTTCCATCTACTTTATATTTTCTCTTGAAGATCTATTTACAACCTATGGGTTTGCACCCTAGAGGTAAATCTACAATCTCCCAAGTCTCATTCTGTATAATGGAATCCATTTCGCTAATAGTGGATTCTTTCCACCATGGAGCTTCATGGCCTCTTTATAGGTTTGTGGATCATTTCCAGCTAAACAAGTTATGAAGTATGGCCCAAAATATTTTTCTACTCTAAGTCTTTTGCCTCTTCTAGTCTCATAAACAAGTTCATCTTCTTCTATCGGTAAGGAATGGCTAGAAGAAGGGACATCTAGGGGATCTTCACATATCATGCGAGATTCAGATTTCAACGGAAACACATTTTCAAAAAATGCAGCATCCCTAGATTCCATAATGGTGTTCACACCATTTTCTGAGTGGTCGGGTCGGGTGAGAGGAGCTATAACCATTTTCTAAGAGAAAAACACACGCAAGCTCCGCAAGCCCGCGACCCGCGTGTGTGCTTCTGTGCGAAGCACCGCACACGCGTGATAAGCATGCATCAATCCACTAGCCCATTTCCTTAGTCCTCCCCCTACCACAAAAGCATTTAAACCCTAAGGGCCCTCCCTTAGTTGCCAATTTTGTGGTAATAAAGAGAGCACTCATCCTTGGTTTGTCCAATGTGGGACTAACCAAAGGTTCTTCATTCACTAAAGAGTGAAAATGGAATTTTTATTTCCACCCAATTCAATGGCTAGTGACTCTTTGATCCTAAGATCCAATCCCATCAAGACTATTTTAATTTTAACAAATTCATTTTCATCTCTAACATGTTTGTTGTTCCAAGGCACAACAAATCATTGTCTTTTAAGAATCTTCGCCCCTCCCTTCACGAATCACGATACGTCGAAGAAGTATGTGGAACAAGTTGTAGTTGCTAACATTAGGCGACCGAATTGCGGTTACCTTGACAGAACATGAGAACACTCTGTATCTCATGATGAATCCATGATGCTTAACACTAAGAAAAATATAAAGAGTTGCGAGTCTATTGTCGTTGAACCAACTATACTTATAGGAAGGATGGTGTCGTTTGACTATGTCGATTAGTCACAAATGACATTTTTTAGATGTAGAAGGCTATTATTTGATTTCTTCAAAGAGTCTTACAAATGTGAAATATATCACGAAGACATAAAAACAATTGTCTATAAATAAGTTATATTTTATGTGTATATTCTAATAAATGTTCATATGATATTTTAGGGCTGCACAAACCCGACCCAACCCGCCAACTCAACCTACACCCGCCTAATTTTACCCGACCCGCACCCGGACCGTCGATGAACGGGTCGGGTGCAGGTGATTTTTTTTAAACCCGTCTTCTGGCGGGTCGGGTGCGGGTGATAGCTCCTCTCATCCGACCCAATCCGCCCACCCGCCACTCATTTTCCAGTCTTCAAACTCCATCGACTCTAAAGTTCTACTTCTAAACAACTCATTCATTTTCTCTTCTCTTTCAGTTCTCTTCCTTCATCAACTGTAAACAGAGGTTACAGAGCACACCACCACCACCAGCGCGATAAGCAATTGAACACAAGAATCATCACCACCACCTTGTTTCTCTTCATCTTGTTTCTTCTCGAATCTCTATCAGGTACTGTATCTGTATTTGCTTTAAATTTTTTTTTTTTACCCTAATTGAAATTTTTGTTTGTATAATTACATGATTGAGTAGCAATTGATTATGGGCTTCATTAGTTCTGAGTGATTGTGATGCTCAGAAGGTTTAATTTGATAAATAACTTTTCCCTAATTTAAAATTAATGTTTGTGAAATTAGGGCTTTTGAGTACTCTTGTTGGAGCTTATCAGGAATTCGATATCCTAATAATCTTGTTTGTCTCTTTGGATGCTGCGAAGAACTATTTGTAGTTGATTCAGTAGGTTAGCTCTAGCATTGAATAGAGTTTGTGAAACCCTATTATGCAGTGAACAATTTGTAGTTGATTTTAAATTTGGGGATCTTGTGTTGGGATTTTAATTTAATTGCTTAGCTATGATAGTTAGTTAGTATTGCGAGATTCAAGAACTGTCTATGATCTTCGTGGGTTAGTAATTACTTGTTATAGAATTCAATGTATGTTTGGTTAGTTGAAAAAAGATACAAAGTCTGAGTGGCTAAGTGTTTTCAATTATTTACTTGGCCTCCAATTTGTTGAAAAATTCTTTTCGTATTCATTATGCTAAATTAATGCTAAACACTCTCTATGCAAAATCACCTAACACCCATTCAAGTTCAAGTCCGACCCTCAATTCAGAAAAGGATTATTGTAGTTGTGGATTAAAGATCCACAAAAGCTCTAGTAACTAGAAGGTAAATCATATTAGAGAGAAGTAAATTTACACAGTAGAAAGAATGAGGCTTCATTAGATTTAGCCAAGTTCAGTATTGTGTAGAAGGTCAGTTTCAGGTGGTTGTTGTTTAACTCTGAAGTGTTTGTTGACTATCTTTTTGTGAGATCCATATTGATCGACTGTGATTTTCTGAAACACGCAGGTTGAATCTCTTCTTCAAGATGCTACCTCAAAGGTATGGTTTATCGTTCGTCTTCTTATTCAAGTTGATTATTATTTCTAGTCATTTCATATGCTTATTATATTAATTTTAACAATTATTCGGATGGGAAAACTTGTGCTGGGATATGGCTTGCTCTAATCTTCACTTTTTTTTATGTATTTTAGGGAGAAAAAGTACTCCTGGGTGGCAAAAGTACTCCTGGGTGCTAAATCTTCGCCCAACTCTCACAATTTTCCCTCTAGAGGACCTGAGCCACCAACATTATTTGTTTCTCCACAGCCTCACAAGCAAGCTTGATGTAGTTGTTCTAATGACTTGTATTTGGTTTCTTTCATAGTGACTTTCATAATGACTTGTATTTGGTTTCTTTCATAAATCGTTCTTGTTTGGTCAGGCTTAAGAGGGTTTAGAAGTTAGAAGTTTAGATTTAGAACAACAACAACATCTTTTACAGGTTTTGAGGAGTCTGGGCGGGTGACCCGTGGTCACCCGCACCCGACCCGACCCTTCCTACGGCGGGTTGGATGCGGATAAAAAAACAAGTTACCCGCTAACTGGCGGGTTGGGTGCGGGTGAGGCCAAACCCGACCCGACCCACCCGATGTGCAGCTCTAGTGATAATAGAATAAATTAAAAATTACTTAACCAATCAATTGAAAATATTTGTATCTTACTAAACATTCTTTAAATCAGTGGGCAGAAAAATAATACATGGCGTACTATATTTTGTATTTACGGGACCTGATCATGCCTAACTACAACCATAAATGTAATACATTATTCGGGAACCAGAAGATTGACGGACACCATCTTCGGATACACAAAGTATACCTTCACAAGACAAGAGTACACCAGGATAATATATCATCCTAGCGATTTCAAGATAAGCTCATGACGAGGGACAGGAGTATGAAATCTAGTAAAAAAAATAATTGATACGACATTTATTATATTTTTTTCGTCCCACTAATAGATAATCCAATTTAAAATTGGACAATTTTTAAGATATGGAGGAGAGACGAGTTTTTTAAGTATTTTTTTTTAATTATGCCATTATAGATAATAATTAGTAAAATTTAAAAATGATATATCTTAAATTATATTATGGATATTCGTAAATTTTATATCATTAAAAAAAGTATTTTAAATACCTCTGTAACAAATATAAATATGATGATCAAATTATACATATCTTTTATACTAACAATAATCAATCAAAATAGTAGTTTTAAAAATATATTTTTATTTAATAATATGTCACCAATTAATGGGACAAAATTTACGTATAATTGTGAATTCACATGGTTTGGTTCCATATTTTTCTCACGATGTTTGTCACTTTAACTTTACTAGAATAAGTACAAAATAGATTTTTTTCTGGTCTTCGATTTCTTTCCCAAACTGGAGGGATAAGGATTTTTGCCTTAACTGTTTAAAAGTCAAGAGAAATAACTTCATAAGTTTGGACAAAACAAAAGCAAAAATTATTTAGGGATCAACCTCATTATATATAAGTGGTCTAGATACTGATGCCTAACTTCAAATCTGTGACTCTTGTGTATTATTGCATGAACTTGAAAAGGCTGATCACATGGTTTCTATTTATAGAATGAATATGCGTGAGAATAACTATCTAACTAGTGATGGACTGATGGTACATATTACTTCATAACTGCACTTTAAGTAAATGGCTAATCAAGTTTATGCTTGAAATGCAAATTGGTTTGGATAGTGATTGTTATTCTTCACCGTTCATGTATATATAATAGTTATAAATATCGTCATGCATGTATATATAATAGTTATAAATATCATCCTTGCCTTTTGAGTTTATGTTTAAGATTCCTTCCCTCCAAAGATAGAGACCTGATTCAAAAAAAAGTTTCAATCCATCGTACTAGGCAAAAGATGTCTTCTCTATTTCCTATACAAAATATTATTACCTCAAATCTACCGGATTTGATCTAATTTTCTCAAATCCTCTGGTTAGATTTGAATACAATTAATTATAATTATATACATATCTACTTTTAAATAAAACTATTATTTTTTTGTGAAATGATATTAGGTTTTCTATTATGTATTTTTTTATCCTGTAATGACTTTTATATGTCATTTAGATTACTTCTTTAATACTTCCAAAGAAGAATTTCCTAGTCTTCAGGGCAATCTACTTCGGCATGACATGATTTTAGATTTATGCGAAGAACAATGGATGCCGAAATTGAATGTGGTAACGGTGTTTTGTGCAAATTACTCACGATTGGGCCATTTAAATCTTATTGAAGAAAAAGACAAATCAAAATGGCAGATTAATAAATCACAAGTCATTCCTCTGACATCATCAGATTTATCATTGAAATCCATATATTTGATATTTAATTTTTTTTCTATGTTTTTCATGGTTGATATATTTGAAGATGATGTATGAATTTTTATTATTTTAATAAAATTAGGAAAAAATATTGTTCCTTCAGGAAAAAAAATGAATATCATAATAACCGATTTCAAACTATAACGTTATGTGTCATGGAGTTCGTTAATCTTTTGTGAGAACAAAAGACACAATGAGAAAATTTAGTGTTAAGTTATGAGATAGTGTCAAATTTAACCATGTGAAAGAAACCTTACCTAGATGCCCACTGATTGTTTTTAGAAGACTCATGCTATTTCCAATCCACAATTATTATTAATACAATCCAATAAGAAAATAAACAGAATTCTACTATTTTTTAGAAACTAAATCAAAGTAAAATTTATCAATCCAATCCAACCTTATTTTCCTTTTCCTTTTCCTTTTCTATATTTCTAGTTTCTTTTATAAATAACCCTAAATCAATTTCTTCTTCAATTCTACTAATCTTTATCTCTATGAATTCTAGTAACCCTAAACTAATAACATAAGTATAAACTATAGAGAAGATGAAAGGTGAAGATGAAAGAACTCGTAGAGATTTTTCAGAGTTTTTTTTTTCTTTTGGCTGATATTTAATGGTGGAGAAGATGAAAGGGATTGAATGTGGTGTTGTTGTGTTGGAGAAGATGAAGAAGTTAGATTAGATGTGTTTTTAAAAGTTATAAAAACTAAATCCAATCCATAGGATTGTACTAATAAAAATGTTAAAAAAATTGGATTGGTTTAAGTATATGGATTGGTTAATAAGAATAATGGATTGCAAATAACAAAAGTCTTTTAGAAAAAGTATGTTACAATTGTTTTTACTAGCCCAAGTGGCTAGGTGATGAGCATCAAGGCTTCCATTCTTTCCGTATGACTGTCTAACCTCTTGCAGGGTGAGATAGACATCTTAATGAATTTTCTTGTGCCTAAAAAAATTAAATCTGAGAGTACCTCAAAGATTAGAATAATAAAAAATGGTTGACATTCTCATTATCGTAGTCCTATCATGCTTCTCTGTGATTCTACTAAAGTTTTTTGTCGCAAGCCTTTTAATTGTTTTTTTATGATGATCCATGCACGAAAATAGTTAATGCATGGAATATTAGAATTTTAGGCTCTTCAGCCTTTCAGCTAGTTAAAAAGCTTTGATGCAGATGAGTAGGCTATAGCGTATTTGGAGACTAAAGACCCGAATGTCGTAATTTAGCTTAAGAGGGGTCTATTTTGATCAGAAACGGACCAACGATCAAGACATGTCACTTTGTCGTATTGTCTTCAAATTTTAGCCAAATTCCATCGTTTAGGGCTTCAAACAGGCGTTTTTGCTATTTTAGAAAAAATTTTGTTTTGTTAATAACTTCTTCGTTAGGAGTCCGTTTGGGTCGCCGTCTGCGGCAAATAGTTTTATTTTACGAGTACTTCACTATTTCTGGTCGACCAAAATTTGCTAAAAATAACAAATTAGGGTTTGAGTCGGTTTAATTTTTTTTTTATCCTTTCTTGACTAGTAAGTTAGGGTTTTTCCCCAAGTCTATAAAAGAGTCCTTCATATATTGTTTTAAGCAATTGAATTTGATTAATAAGAATTATTTTCTTAAACTTGTTCAAGTTTAATTGATTATTATTTAAAGTCGGGAAACCGAAGTCTAAGTAATTATCGTTGTTCATAGTCGATATTCCTAGGAATATTTGAAGTCTGAACAAAACCTCTCTTTTCTTTCATTTCTTTATTATCCGCTGCATTAGTTGGTATCAGAGCAAAGTATTCTAGGGTTGATAAGATACCACCAAGAGTAGCAATCGGTCAGGGTCGAGGTCGAAATCGAGGAGGAGGTCCAGAATGTTTCATTCCATGGAGATTTAGAGAAGAATTCATTGAAGACGTCCAAGATTTGCTGGGTCGGTATAACCTTCGAAAGGAATAAGAATATGATAACGCTAACCCTTTTGCTAGAGGGAATCGCGAAGGTAGAATAAATCAATGAGAGGATTCTGGTCGCTGGAAGGCAGGAATAAAAGTAGAGATCCCAAAATTCATGGTGGTTTGGAACCGGAAGAGCTTCTCTCATAGGTGAATACGGTTAAGGAAGTATTGGAATTCAAAGAAGTACCAGATAACAAACGAGTTTCGTTGATATAGATTATGTTTCGTGGGAGGGCTAATTCGTGGTGGCAACAACACAAGTTGCTACGCAGTCGTAAGGGAAAACAGAAGTTAGTATCACGGGAGAAGTTGAAGAAACACATGAGAACAGAGTTTTTACCACATAACTACATTGGATTGATGTACCAACAACTGCAATACCTATGCAAGGGAGTACGTTCTACAGTTGATTACACCAAGGAGTTTTACCGATTACTTTGTCTTAACGACTTGTCAGAGTCAGATGTTTGATTGATACACTCTCTGTATAGGTGGTCTCCCTCAAAAATATCAGGATACACTCAACATGTTTGATTGATGCTCTATTCCGGATGCACATCATAGAGCAAGGCATATAGAGAAACAAGTATGGCGTAGAAGCTCAAATTGGGGTATCAATGTGGCAGCATCTCCGGCAAGTAACCGTATTACTTCAACACCTAGTACTGCTAGTAAACTTAATTCTTCATCTATACCAAATAAAACCCCAGTTACCACTTTTGGAGGTAGGTGTAATAAGTGCGGAGAATCTGGGCACAAAGCCAGTGACTGTCACAAAGAAGAACGAGCGAACAAGGTATTTTTCACTGAAAACGATCGTGAAGAAGATGGATGGGTAACTGATTATGAAGAGAATCATGAGGATGATTCTGAACCTGTCGATGAAGTAGTTGCTGGAGATAAATGAGTGAAGTTTGTAGTAATAAAAAGTTGTCTCACTCCACGTAAAGATGAGGGCGACAACTAGTTGCGTAACAATATATTCCAGTCGACATGTACGATCGAAGGAAAAGTTTGTCGTCTAGTTATTGATCCTAGAAGTTGCGAGAATATTATTGATGAAGAGGTCGTGAAACAATTCAAGCTGGAAACCAAGGCACATCCACATCCATACAAGCTTTCTTGGCTTAAGAAAGGGAATGAGGTAAAAGTAAACAAACGTTGCTTGATTTCTTTTTCAATTGGTAACTACTATAAAGATAAAATATGGTGTGACGTTACTAGTAGGGATGCTTGTCACTTGTTGTTGGGTCGTCCATGGGAGTTTGACAGGAAAAGTAGTCATGACGGGTAAAAAAATACCTACAGTTTTTTATGGAACGACGTACGTATAGTACTTATACCCAGTAAAGAGATTGCACCTACACCATTTAATGGAGAAGCTACCAATATATTGTCCTTTAAGCAGTTTGAAGATGAAGTATAAGATGCAGGTGAATTGTATGTGTTGATTGGCAAAGAAGAACAACAGGATGAAAGTAGTATCCCCATTACATCTCAACCTTTAATTAAGGAATTTATGAATGTTTTTCCAAACAAGCTGCCGGACGAGATACCACCTCTCCGGGATATACAACATCGTATTGATCTCGTTCCTGGATCAAGCTTGCCAAATAAAGCGCATTACAGAATAAGTCCTAAGGAGCATGAAAAACTTCGTCGTCTAGTGGAAGATTTGCTACAGAAAGGATTGATCCAACAGAGTCTAAGTCCTTGTGCAGTACTAGCCTTGCTGATTCCAAAGAAAGATGGAACGTGGAGGATGTGTAGTGACAATCGAGCCATCAACAAAATTACATTCAAGTACCGTTTTCCAATTCCCAGATTGGATGACTTGTTAGATCAGTTGTGTGGAGCGAAGGTGTTTAGCAAACTCGACTTGAAGAGTGGGTACCATTAGATCAGAATTCGTGAAGGTGATGAGTGGAAGACTGCTTTCAAAACTCGAGAAGGATTATATGAGTGGCTGGTTATGCCATTCGGGTTGACCAATGCGCCAAGTATATTCATGCGTATCATGAATCAAGTACTCGGACCCTTTATCGGTACTTTTATGGTTTATTTCGATGCTATACTTCTTTATAGTGCTAACATGGACTTGCATGTTCAACATCTCCGAGAAGTGCTCTCAGTTCTACGCAGGGAGAAATTATTTGCCGCCATCAAAAAGTGTTCATTCATGACAGATCAAGTTTTCTTTCTCGGTTATGTCGTCACCAAGGATGGAATCAAGGTAGATGAGTCCAAGGTTGAAGCTGTGAGAAATTAGACTACACCTACTACATTACACGAGGTAAGGAGTTTTCATGGTTTTGCTTCTTTTCCACTTCAGCACTATTATGGCACCCATTACTGAATGCATGAAAGGAGAAAAGTTTTCATGGTATGAGGAAGCTGACGAAGCCGACGAAGCCTTTGAAGCTGTTAAGACAAAGCTGATAACTGCACCACTGTTGGTGTTACCTGATTTCAGCAAGCCGTTTGAACTACACTGTGATGCATCGAAGGTGGGAATTTGAGTTGTTTTGTGTCAGGAAGGACGACCTGTAGCGTATTTCAGTGAGAAGTTGAATGGTGCTAAGCTCAACCATAGTACTTATAATGTGGAGTTTATGTAATAGTTCAAGCCTTGAAGCATTGGCGTCACTATCTAATTCAGAACGAGTTCATTATGTTTTCTGATCATGATTCTTTGAAGCATATCAATAGTCAAGAGAAGCTTTCTTCTAGACATGGTAAGTGGTTGGTTATTTGCAAGAGTTCACTTTTGTACTGAAGCAGAAAGCTGGGTCGCAGAATCAAGTTGTTGGTGCCTTAAGCCGAAGGAGTATGATACTCAACACCATGCGAACTGAGGTAATAGATTTTGATTCATATTCTGACCATATTCTAACCAATCCAAACTTTACGGAGATTGAGGATGATATCAGTTCATGCAAACGAAGTGATTACCTTATGTATGGAGGATTTCTCTTCAAAGGTAACCAATTGTGTATTCCTGATTCTAGTCTCCGATTGAAGATTATTAAGGAGTTACATGACGAGGGGCACATGGGAAGGGATAATACTTTCCAACTTGTTTTGAAGTCATATTACTGGCCAACAATGAGGCATGAAGTTGCCAAATTCGTGGATAAATGTCGAATCTGTCAAGTTTCAAAAGAAAAAGCAACTAATGCAGGGTTGTACATGTCATTGAAAGTTCCAAGTCAACCCTGGACAAATTTGAGCATGAATTTCGTATTGGGTTTACCTCGAACTCAGAGGGGACATGATTCAGTATTTGTAGTTGTTGATCGTTTTTCAAAAATGTCCCATTTATTGCTTGCAAGAAGACTACTAATGCACTGAAGGTAGCTTAATTGTTCTTACGTGAAGTATATCGTCTACATGGATTGCCATGTTCAATTGTTAGTGATCGAGACACAAGATTCCTTAGTTATTTCTTGGAAACTTTGTGGAAATTAGCTAATACAAGGCTTAACTTCAGTAGTGCGTATCATCCTTAAAGTGATGGCCAAACAGAAGTTGTGAATCGTTCAATAGGTGATATACTACGGTATATGGTTGGAGACAATCCAAAGAGTTGGGATCAGAAACTTTTCCAAGATGAATTTACATTTAGTCGTTCAGTAAACCGTAGTCTGGGTAGTCTGTTCGAGGTTGTTTATGGCTACAATCCACGAGCACCAGTAGATTTAGCAGATGTTCATGATCTGAAGAGAATTGCAGTTCATGTTGAAAAAATATCCAACAGTTGCAACAGGTTCACAAGTTGGCTGAAGAACAGTTGCTTCGAGCTAATGGGAGATATAAGGAGGCGGCAGATAAGAAACGCACAGTTGAGGATTCTGCAGTAGGAGATTTCGTGTGGGCAATATTGACAAATGATCGTTTTACAGTTGGCGAGTATAACAAACTGAAGGCGCGCAAGATTGGTCCTTGGAAATTGTCACGAAGATTAATCCTAATGCCTATAAGTTAAAGCTTCCAAGTCACATCCGGACTTCGGATATTTTTAATGTCAAAGACTTGGTGTCGTATAATAGTGATGATGATGACCAAGAAAATTCGAGTGCGAATTTCTCTCAACCCCGGGAGAATGATGCAGATGAGCAGGCTATAACCTATTTGGAGGCTAAAGACCCGAGTGTCGTAATTTAGCTCAAGAGGGGTCCATTTTGATTGGAAACGGGCCAACGATCAAGATATGCCACTTTGTCGCATGGTCTTTAGATTTTAGCCAAATTCCATCGTTTAGGGCTTCAAACAGGCGTTTTTGCTATTTTAGGAAAGTTTTTGTTTTGTTAATAACTTCTTCGTTAGGAGCCCGTTTGGGTCGCCGTTTGTTGAAAATAGTTTTATTTTACGAGTACTTCACTATTTCTGGTCCACCAAAATTTGCCAAAAATAACAAATTAGGGTTTGAGTCGGTTTAGGGTTTTTTTCATCCTTTCTTGACTAGCAAGTTAGGACTTTTCCCCAAGTCTATAAAAGAGTCCTCCATATATTGTTTTTAACAATTGAATTTGATTAATAAGAATTATTTTCTTAAACTTGTTCAAGATTAATTGATTATTATTTAAAGTCGGAAAATCGAAGTCTAAATAATTATCGTTGTTCATAGTCGATATTCCAACGAATATTTGAAGTCTGAACAAAACCTCTCTTCTCTTTCTTTTTTTTTTATTATCTGCTGCATCAAGCTTTATTCCACTAGACGTGCTTTGTCTAAATGAAATAAATATCACTTTGATATAATACTCAATTGGATGATCTTCAAGAACAACTTAATACTATTCAAGCCAAAGATTTCTCTATGGATAATCACTCTTAAATAATTAGAATTAGGGTTATTTTGACTTTGAGTCCCAAAAAAATAATCAAATTAGAGTTTGGAACCCAGGACCGTCGTTGACCGTCTTGACAGTTAGAAAATAATTATTTTTTAATTAATTTATATTTACTTAACGACGTTAGTTACCGTTAACACGTGCTAACTAAAGTTACACTTAGGAACATCTAACGGGTAAGAACAATTGGAATCCAATGGTCTGGATTAATTTACGTTTACCACCTCCACCTCCCCTGGCATTAAAGATGAACATGGAAATACTAAGATGAATAGTTATTCAGAAACAAAATGAAAAAATCACAACTCAATCATTAAAAATTTCAACCTTAATAAATCTTACATGAATTCATGTTTATTCAATCATTAAAACAACAAAAAATCGGATCAAGAATATGAGCCATCACCAGAATCAAATACAAATCAACCCCTTTCATAATTGATTTTCAAAATTGAAAAAGTCAGAATAGAAATTAGACGTTACATGAACCACCACCCAATCAAAAGATTATCCACCATCTACATAACCCATTAAATCTCTGCCACCCTCTTTAAGTTCCCTCATCTCATAACCACCATTAACATCCCTATTACTACTGTTAAAATAACTAGGGACTAAACCCTTAACCCCACTCGCATAACACCACCATCACCTTCCTGTAATTAAACGTATGACACCGATAACCCAAAACCAATTTTCTGATTTTGAAAACCCAATACAGGAAAGTTTTAAAGAGTTTAATTAATGAAGAAAACTAGGTTAGAAAACTTATCATTGTGCTTGAGTTCACAATGACTTGATACATATTGTATTGGTAGTTGTATTTGAAAGTAGTATTTGTACCGATTGATTAATGTTTAATACTTAAATTAGGGATGGCATGTATTTTGCAAATTTGTAGCCCAGCATCTTGTGTGATTTATTTACTAATCCAACCATTGTACCTTCTCTTTTCCACCATACACATAGCTAATAAAAGATACAATGGTTGGGTTAGTAAATAAATCAAAATCTAATATTTATTTAGTCATTTTAGTATTTGACTAGATATCCTAACTGTTAACATGGTCAACGACGGTCCTGAGACCTAAACTCTAATATTGAACTATCTGGGATCCAAAGTCAAAATAACCTTTATAATTAATCAAGACATTGGTAGGCTGCACAAGATTAGAACTGAATTCTATCAACATAAGTCTAGGGATACTTTTATGAAAGATATGGATAATAACACCAAATACTTCCATGCTAAAATCAATAGGAAGAAAGCTAGAAACAATATAAATTCTCTTCAATGCACTAGTGGTCAGTAGAATCACTCAAGAGAAAATTTGTCTCGATATATTACAAGTCATTTCAAAAATATAAGTACTTTAATTCCGCCAGTCCTTGAAGAAGGTTATTTCAGCTATTTGACAACAATTATTTCAGAGGAGAATAATGTAGATCTTCTTAGAATCCCAACTAACGATGAGATTCATGTTACTCTTAAAAGTAGTTGAGTGCTTCGGGCCCAGAAGGTTTTAAATCAGGTTTTTCTCAATGGAATATAGTTGGTGAGGATGTTTGTCAGATGGTAAGAAGAATTTTTTTAAACCAAGCATATTCTAAAAGAGATAAACAAAACTTATATCTCCCTTATTCCTAAGAATAAAAAACCAATTTGTCTCACAGATTTTAGGACAATTGAACTATGTAATACTTATTACAAGATTATCTTCAATATTATGGTAAACATAATGAAGCCACTCATGGAAAAGATTGTATCTCCTTACCAAGTTGCTTATGTTTCAGGTAGGTTAATAAGTGACAACACTATTATTGCTCAAGAAGTTATACACTCTGTGCTAAAAAAGAGAGGCCAAATTGGTTGGATGCAATTAAAGTTAGATATTTCCAAAGAATTTGACAGATTGGAATGGAATTTCCTTATTAGAGTCCTCAAATATTACGGTTTTGCAGATGACTTGTGCAATATAATATACCAATATATTGACACTACTACTCTTTCAATGTTGCTTAACGACTCTTCTTGTGCAGATTTTCAACCAACAAGGGGTATTAGACAGGGTGATCCTCTATCACCATATATTTTTATTCTGGCTATGGAATTTCTTTCTAGAAGACTTTCCGAAGATCAGAGCAACAAGACAATTAGAGGTATTAAAGTGGCTGCTCTAGCTCTAGCCATTAACCATTTTATTTTTGCAGATGACTGCTTGTTTTTCACTCAAGAAACTCTCTCCTCAGTAAATATCTCCTACAAATTTTGCAGGAATTTAGTTCTCAATATGGTCAAGTTATTAACTTTGATAAGTCATCAGTTTATTTCAGTAAAATAACTAAACCGAAAGTTGCTTCTACTTTAACTCAAATTCTTGGAGTTAAAATAATGAGCTCTAAAGAAAAATACCTTGGATCTCCACTAATTCCGGGTCATTCTAAGCAAGAAACTTTCAGTGCCATTAAAGAATATTTTGAAAGGAAACTTGCAGGTTGGTCTTTTAAGTACCTAACACAAGCAGGAAGAACAATTATGGTAAAACATGTTCTTAATTCAGTTCCCCTTTATCATATGGGAACTTTCCTAATGCCAAAGAAACTTACTGATCAATTAAATTCAATTCAAAGGAAATTTTGGTGGGGATATAATACCAACAGAGGTTCCAACCTAATTTTCTGGCACAAAATGTGCAAGTCAAAGAATTTGGGAGGTCTAGCATTCAGAGATCTACTAACCAAGCTTGCCTGGAGAATATGCACAAGTTCTAATCAACTATGGGTTCAAATTCTGAAACCCAAATATTTCAAGGATGGCGACATACTTCACAAAATCTCTCCCTTTTAAGAAATCTTCATGGGTTTGGACTGGTATTGAGAAAGGTTTAGCTATAGTTCAAGAAAATTACTTCATAGAAATTAATAATGGAAAATCTACAAAAATTTGGCTGGATAGATGGATAATTGACATTCATAATCCTCATGTCCCAGCTGACGTTAATTATCGATCCTTTGAATATGTCTATGAACTCATTGATCCGGATACCGACAACTTGAATATTAGTTTGATATATCAACTTTTCGATAATAATACCGATATCTTGATTATGCAAATGTTTGTGGATGTTACTAAAGAAGATGTGTTGATATGGATGCTAGCCAAAGATGGGAAATTTACAATTAAAAGCGCATACAACAAAATCTCTGACATTGGTTCCAATGCAATAACAAACAACATAAATATCAACAAGAGTTTTTGGAGGGCTTTATGGAAATGCAATGTAGCCCACAAAATCAAACTATTTGTATGAAAATGTCTTAAATGGATCATTCGTACTAGATGCAGGCTATCTATATTTAATTCGGACATGGATACTATATGTGGTTGTTGTGGAAGGGATGGAGAAACTTTAGAACACCTTTTATGGAAGTGTAGACATCCGAGAGCAGTATAGAGGAGAATGGATATAGATATTGATGCAGTCAGCAGTAGATGCAATTCTATTACTGAATGGATTACCTCTTGGTTCTTAAATATAGGTAGAGAGGGGGATGGACATTTCTGCAGATGGACTACTTCTCTAATGATTGGTTCTTGGATCATCAGGAAATCCAGATGTTAGTCTGTTTTTCAAGAAAAATCTCTAAACCCCTTTAACTTTGTTTGTCGAATAAATTACTACCTTTCACAATGCATCAACGAAACATCAGATAACAACAACATCACATTTGTAGAAACCAATTCTGCATTAACTATTTCTGAATGGAAACCACCTGAAGTAAATGTTGTTAAATTGAATATAGATGCTTCTTTTGACTATGATACTAATCAAATGGGTTATGGCATAGCAATGCAGGATCATACAGGACAATGTGAGGCATCAAAGGCACTTAGTCAGATGGCATTCTAGGACCTGAAAGAGCAGAATGCATGGCGGTTTGTGAGGTACTTAGTTGGGCTAAATCTAAAGGCATTGATAAGATCCACATTGAAGTTGATGCAAAATTAATTGGTCATTCATTTTATTACCAATTCTCCTTCTCTAGTTAAGTGGCAGGATAAAAATATCATTAATAAAATAAAGTTTAGGTCTTTAGATTTTATTTTCTGTTGTTTTATTTTTATAAGAAAGAATATAATTAAGTAGCATATGGTATCTCTTGTTTAGTTACGGATAGTAAATTCAACATTTAAAGTTATTATAACTATCCATCTTTAGTTTATAATTTATTAAATATAGATCAATACTCTAATCTTTCTTAAAATTTAATAATAATTTTTTTTTTATTAAAATAAAATAAAATAAGATACATTGTCCGTAGTGAGAAAAACCTACATATTAATGAATAAATGTGTTTGTTTAGTATTTACCCAAATTCAATTACCGGAAACTGGAATTGATATTCCAAACGGCCTCCTCGTCCTCATCCTGCGTCCATCCAAGCACTAAAAATTAAACAATTGGAGTATTGTAAAGTTGTGATTAGTGGTAATATATTATCTTACATCGGATGTTGTACAAAATAAAATATGACCTGTTGAGATCTGAGATCACTATACGTCCATGCAATATTCATCATTCCATGGTGAACTTATATATATATATATATATTATTTTTTTTGAAGACTAATTAAAGACTTCACTAATGGACGATCGTTGCCCAAATTGCACATAGGAAGTGATTCATGCACTAGACGTATAATTACCATAATTGTAATAATTTAATTGCAAAACATTGCCTTTATCACTGCTGTAAGCACAAGGTTATTTAGTGGTTTGAACGCTAGTGAATCAAAGTTATACACTGTGGACTATTTATTGGATTAGGAAAGTGGGCGACAGCAAGTGGTTTCAACTTTCACGATCATAGTAAATAGCCAGTATGGTGAAAATGTTGGAGTTTACTTTGTTAATGCAAGCGGCAGAAGTCATTAATGCCATCAAACTGTAGTACTAACTTCCGCTGCCACTCCAGTATGGTTGGTTCGTTCTCCGGAACAAAATTTATGTTATCTTTCGGTTGCAATTAAAACACACATACACTGCATACAACATATTACAGGAAATTTAATGTTTGCTTGTTGACCTGGCCCTAGCTAGCTATATATTTGGTGAATGCAATCACGGAAACAACTCTTGCTTCATTAGAGGCTAGAGCTTTGATTATTTACAGTAATCCTTGACTGATTATACAACTTCCTTTGATCAACTATCTGAGCAGTTCGGAAGAAGAAGCACTGACGGAGGTAGGGGTGGCTTAGGTAGGCTGTAGCCCACCCCAAAATTTTGGAAAGCATATTTAAGATTGTAATTCGTGAGAAAATATCATTTAGTTCAGGTAAGATTGGAGTTAGTCCATTAATTATAAAAAAAACATGATGAGATGTCGTAAATGAAGAACCTTTTTGTTATTAATTGGATTAGTTGAAAACTGTAAATACAGGTAATGAACGATATTGACATAAATTGTGAAATACTAATCGGTTTCGTTTTTTATTGCATATGTACTATTTTATCAGTTTGCCGCAGTTCTCCAATCACAATATAGCTCTATACTAAATCTAATGGTGTTATCGTGATTGTTCCCACTTTGCTAAATAAAGAATAAAAAGAAACTCGTAAAAAATTTGCAGTACAACTGCGGCGGAACTAGGGGAGGTTCAGGTGTGCTGTCATTTTATTATGATAATTATTGAAATCGTCTTAGATGAATTAGTCACTTCAACTACAATATGAGAATAATTCTAGATATATTAACCAAATCAACTCTATTATAAGAATGAACATATAAAATATTGTATTTTTAAGTGTGATATTAAAATTTCATTCTAAAAAATTGGTTAAAATCCTAAAATTTTATAGCTGCCTGAGGTCGTCTGAAAAATCAATAAGTATACCTTATACAAAACTCTTGCTATTGAATTTTTTTTCCATTGAGATGAATTCTAGTTCCGTAACTAATTTTATGTACCATTATAGTTTTATCGTACTAATTATTATTGTATTTGAAGTTAGTAAAATTAAGTATTTATTGGGGAAAAAAGTTATCCCCACACGTAGATTCCTGGTTCTGTCGCGGAGAAAGAAAAAATCAATGAAGTTTTTTTCTCAAAAAGAAAAGCTATTAAAGATTTCGTTGCTAGAACCCCAAAAGACTTCCATCAAATTATAATTTAGTTAATGTCCAGTTTGTCTAAGATATTGTTTTTTTGTTGTTGCTTAGACCAAATTTGTAGTGCCCATTCCATGGATTAATTAATTCCCCATCCCATGGAGCATTTAAACTGCCAGATCATTTGTAACAGCCAGTTTTCTTTTTCGACAGATGTCATTAGTTTGTCACGTCAACCCAATTTTGAGGCACTCAATGGAAGTTGTATATCCCCAGAAATACATGGAATCAAAATATCAAGGCCAGTACATTTCTTTATCATATTCGCTGGCGAGGCAGCAACACCTGCACAAGGGGAAGGGTGATCAAATTTAGGACGATTAAGTAAAGTAATCACTTTACTTTATGGCTATCCCTAGTAATAAGATATGTGTTAAGTACATGTTTGTTGGACTCCTTTAATAATATAAAATTTAAAAATAATTATTCTTTTATTTAATAATAAATTTTTAATATTTTTATTTTAATTTATTTTATAAATAATTTTAAGAACTTTCCAAAATATAAATTTTATTAAAATTCGATATATATTTTAAGAAATATAAATTTTTAAATTTTTAAAATTTATTTTTAAAATAATGACATTTTTATAAATATATAAATATATGTTTAATATATATTTTTATCCTTGAATATATATAGTGATATTAATGATGTTGGAGGTTATTTTTGTAATATCAGGATTAGACCAACCAAAAATAAGTCATTCCTTTATATTAGTAAGATTTTGATCATTTTACATTACCGCTTTTACTTGGTTGATTCGGAATATTTGCCAATGCTTACGAGGTCAAATGAGTTTTCGTGAATTCTCAGCGACAAAATTTTACAGTTTGGCGTCGGAACAAACCAAAAGATAAAGAATAAAAGGACTTAAATATGGGTTTATAGTCATAAAATGATATTTTAAAAAATAAAATAAAAATAAATCTAATTGTGTAAATAAATTATCGATCAATATCGGTTAACAATGTAGTTCGAGAAAGTACTACTGAGTAGCCCTTCGGAGGTAAATATTTAATGTATTTAATGCACCCTTCAAAAGGTAAATATTTAATATAGCCTTTGGAGGTAGTAGGAATTACATGTATTTGCTATGTTGTGTAATTAGACTCGTGTCACGAAGTATCTTATGGCTTGTGGAAAATTGGGTGAGGCAAAGAAGAAAGTGGTGGATACTCAGGTTCTTTGGATATTGCCAAAACAAGGTTGTATCAAGCTTAACTGTGATGGAGCTTCTAACAAGGTTAAGGATGCTAGTATTGGTGGAGTAAGAGAAGATGTTGGCGAGTTTCAAGCTTGTTTTACGAGGCGTATTTTTAAAAATAATAACAATGTAGCTGAAGTTTGGGGGTAAGAGATGCCACTATATTGGCAAAGAGTATTGTAATAAGGAAATTGGAAGTTGAGACAGATTCTACATATGTCGTTAAACTAGGTAAAACAGAGATTCCAGGCCCTTTGGTGTCTATGTGGTCTGTTAAGAGATATCAATGAATTGAAGCCTTACTTTGAAGACATTGTTATTGAAAAAGGCATAGAGAAGCTAATTCGGTGGCGGATTATTTAGCTAAGTCGAGTGCGAATAAAGAGATTGAAGGGGAGTGGTTTGCTAACCTTCCAAGAGATGTTTTATGTCTGATGGTTAAGGATCTCGTTGGAAATGAATGCCACAAGAACTATTTGTTTGAATTGTTAGTTGTTCAGCTATGTGGCCGTATATAAAAAAAAATTAGACTCATGCCAAACACTTAACTTTAGAAACATTCCTTGGCTACTCCCTTTAATTGCACTACACGTTCCTATTACTTCCGATTAAACGCGCCAAACGGACCTTTAGAACGTTTTTCTTTTCTCAGTATGTTGAATTTTTGGAGCGGAAAAGATCGAATGACTTTCAAGAGGCATAAAATTATGAAGGATTATTTATTTTATTTTGTAATTAAATCTACCACTATGTCATGGTGTTCTAATACCGAAATTTTTGAAGATATTTCTGCTGATAGTATTTTTTTCTCCTGTGGTTCTAACAAACCGTAAATAAAATAACCGAAAAAATAACACATTCTAAATAGTAAAATAAAAAACCCTAAATATTGAATGTCATTAACCAAGTGATGCAGGTTGTATAAAAAAATATTTACTTTTGATGAAAACACTTTTAAAGCTGTTTTTTTATTCGTTTCATTAGAATTATGTTTTTTAGTTGAAAATCCTTCGTTTAACATTAGTACTTTATAATCTTTTTCAAAATTTTCATATTAATTTATCAATTTTTTTACTTATAATAATATTTATTAACTATGTAAAACTATCATCTTTTAAGAATGTTAAAACCTTATATTCCTAACTTTGACCAAACTTCATAAATAAACCATGTATTCAATAATTTATTAGAAAATAAGAGATTTTGGTATAGTGTAATTAACATTGCATGTGCTTTTCATTTCTTTTCGAAAAAGAGGTAGGTCTCGTATATTAATTGATAAAACCGATTAAAAATCAAAATTAATACAGGGGTGATCAACGAATGGATTAAAATCATTAAAGATATGGAGACTCCACCAATTTATGACTAAAATTGTACAATTTTAATCATTTCAATTTTCCTAAAGACCAAAGAAAAATGTATAATAACTAAGCTAAAAGGCCAAATTTATCTGAAACAAATCAAATTTGCACTCTTCAATGAAGCAACGTTTTTTTTTCTTTCTTTTTTATAAGATTTGGTTCATTGAAAACTGCTTGAAAATCTTAGTATTAGAACTCCAAAGACTGATGTCTAATTTAATCGCATACTCCAATTCGTCTTTGGTCCTTGTTCTGCCTCCGTGTACTCTTCTATTTCTATCTGTCAATAATTCCCAGCAGAAAAAAAAAGGTAAAAGATGTCATACTATTTTCCTTCTAACTAATTTATTTTCTAATCTCCAACTCAGCATCATAGCATTAAAATCAGCTGGCATAACATATCTTATGTGAAGAGATGCGATGAAAGTATCTATAAATGTTTTGCCCAGTTACAGTGAATAAAAAGATGGTTGATAGTTTCCACACTTGAGTTGCAGAACAAGCACAGATTTGATTGAATCATCACTCCTCTTTCCTGCAACATGTTTCTTGTCGGAATAGAGCTGTGCAAAGAAGCCCAAAATAATAATAAGACCTTCGGTGGAGAAAACTTGCTAGACAAGATATTGCAGCAATCCCAATATGGTTTAGATTTTGTAAGTCTCTTGTATATTGCTTTAGCCGTGCAGTCCCCTTCAATACCATCTTGTTCAGTCTGAATTAGATTCACGTTTCTTATATCGTATTTGATTTCCAACAAGTCAATTCTTTCAGCCGGGTCTAAATCTCTGGAGAACACGAAATTCCACCCACCATTCTTCATATTAGCCACAGAAACAAACTTTTGCCTACTGGCTTTATGCAGTCTTGGATATTTATCCTTAAAAGACTTCTTCTCGATCCACCAGTCGTGCCATAATCTAATCGTTGTCCCATCTTTAACCTGAATAGATACAAGATCAAAAAAAATCAATATTAGCTTTCAAGATGTCGTACCACATGCTTCTCCCAATGGTTTCCTTAACTTGAATCGGTCTAAGCAATCTGCATCATCTTTAGTTTTTTCACAAACTATACGTCTCCACCAAGCAGATTTTTCATTACAGCACCTCACATGCCATTTTACAAGAAGGGACTTATTGACTAATCTTAAACTCCTGATGCCCAAGCCACCTTTCTTTTTAGGTTTACAAACTCTCTTCCACGATACCCAGCTCATCTTTTTATTATTCTCATCACCCCCCCACCCCCCCAAAGAATTTTTCGCATTATAGTATTCGATCTCTTCTCCGCAGACACAGGTAGGACATGCAAAGACATAAAGTAAAGCGCTAAGCTTTCAAGTGTGCTTCTGATTGATGTGATTCTCCCTGCTTTATTTAGGTATTTTCTCTTTCCATGGCACTAATTTATTTAGCATCTTTTGAATTACAATCTCCCAAATAATAGCACTTATCCTGCCAGCGGCGCCAATTGGCATTCCTAAATAAGAGATAGGGAGAGACTCAATTTTGCATCCTAATTTAAAGCCAAATCCTGAACCGAGTCCTCTGCACCTATACTAGTCATACAGCTCTTCTCCAAGTTCAACTTAAGACCAGTGAGCACCTCAAACATCAAAAGAATAATGAGTAACCTCCTTACCTCAACCTTTGAAGCATATAAAAGAATGATTGTATCATCTGCAAACTGCGGATGTAAGACACAAGTACCACCCTCTACTACTTGAAAACCACCAATTATGTTTTTAGATACTGCTTTATTAATCAAAATAGAAAGAACCTTGACCACAAACATGAATAAGAAAGGTGATAAAGGGTCACCTTGCCTAATGCCTTTTGAATGCTTAATTCAATTAATGGCTTCTCCATTTACCAAATAGAAAATTATGCTCCAGTCACACACCATTTAATCCACTGAATCCACTTCTCTCCAAACCCATTCTTGTTCAACATAGAAAAAAGATCCAACCAAAGGTTTTGATTCAACCAAGGATATTTAATCTCTTGGATAAAAGAGTTGCATTAACAATAGTAGTAATACGAGTCTTTTGTGAGTTTTCCGTTGTTGTTACATAAAATCGAAAAAACAAGCAAGAAACGAGTGAAGTAACTAAATCTAGTTTTGTGGTGGATGAAACAAGTAAGAAGAAAGGATGAAAAAGATTTGGTGGAGCATATATAAGCAAAAGAAGCTTAAGCGGTTGTGGTTTCTCTATCTGAGGTTTATTATTATGTGCAAAACTACCACAAACTACCTATAATCGTAAAAACCACGAACTCAAGGAATTTTATACTAACACAGACTTTAAAAGTCTCTTATAACTATTATTGAATTTTGAGAAATTTTAAAAAACTATATTCCAAAAGTTTCCTTAATATTTTCCTGGCTCCTAAGTCCATTTTTACTTATCCTAAGTTTGTTTTGCCTTTTCGTCTATCCTCAACAAAAAATTGTCTCCCCATAGGAGATTTGTTGACTCCGCCCATGGCCGAATCCCACAGATCTAGAACTATAGAGCTCTATAAAAATCCTGAAAACCTATGATGATCGCATTTTATATAATCTACAAAGTTTTGTGGAATTGTATAACAATATGACATGATATTTATCTCTACATTATTTTCTTTTGCTTTAGTACTAAATGAACTTCAACTGAATTCGGAAAAATGATAATCATGTAACATTGTTATTTTTCTAAACTATCATATTGAAATAAAAACCTAACATTTGTTAGCTTTTAGTTTTCAACATTATTGTTACGAGTAGTGATGTTTGCCCTTGTGGTGTTAAGAAAATCATGCATCTAGCATTCTTCTGCATACATACACTTTATTTCAATATTATATTATTTTAAAATACCCATAAAATCTTTCACCACTGATAATAAATTATGAACTTACAAATGATGAGGACAGATGCTTATGGCAATCAGGTACTTCTTTCTCTGTAGCTAATTGTTACTCTGCTTTAGAAGATGACGAGCTAATTTTGTTTCCTCACAAAGTCATTTGGAACCACAAATTCCACAAAAGATTACTTTTTTCACTTGGACACTTTGTTATAAGGTTGCTCCTACTTTGGATTCTTTGAGAAATGTAACCCTGATTAATGGGTGTATCATGTGTAAGAAGGCAGCTGAATAAAACTCACACTGATTCTTGCATTGTGATTTAGATAGGAAAATTTGGAATTACTTTTTGGATTGTTTCAAGGTTAAATGGGTTTTTCATGAATCTATGAAGCTAAACTTATGGGAATGGAATAAGAAGAAGGGAAGATCAAGGAAAAGTAAGGTGTGGGATCTGGTTCATTTTGTAATACTATGGATTATATGGCTAGAAAGGAATAGAAGATTGTTCCATGGGAGATATAAAAATGATCACATGCTTATTGATGATATTAAGTGTCTGATTTTCAATTGGTCATTTAGATTTAAGTTTTTTGATAACATCTATTTGGTGTGCTATCAGAAACTGGAACCACCTCATGTAACAAGTTTCTGGTTGTGATTTTCCTTTTTTTTTTTTTTGTACCTATTTTTTGTAGCCTCTACTCCATTTTACTTGTAATTTAGATGTTTTTATTTATTTAATATAACCCTTTTTTGAGTAAAAAAAATAAAAATAAATTATGACATGTATCTTTTCAAACTGTTCCGGACTGATAAGTGACGTGGGAACTCCCTCAAAATACTTTTTTAGTTTTTTTTTTTAATCATCCTCAAAATACATTTGAAACCCCCCAAAACCCCAAAATCCATAAGTTCAATTGTATTATTTGCTTGGGTTAGTCTAGGTAGGACCATAGGAGAATAGATTAGTTATTCGCCCCCATGATCCCAATTGGATTTGGCACAGACATTAACGACGTAATAATCATGTTTACGTCCTATCCTCTTTTTCGTTTATCGACTTTCTAAAAAAAAAATTTTTTTTTTTTAAACACTTTTCTCCAATGATATTTTTGAAAGAATGTTTCTTTTCTAATTTGCCTAATTGATAGATATTTCTCACTCATTTTTCACTCACTAGTACTCACTCAATGTAACTGTCAGTCACTAGCAACTGCAATTTCCTGCTTTACACGAGGGTGGTTCCGTCACAAACTTGGTATATAAACCAACTCAAGTTCTACCTTCTTCCTTCAGCCACTGATTTCCTACAAAGATAGACATACTCTTAGCTACTAAAACAAATACAAAATTTCTAAAGAGAGAGAGAGAGAGAAACTAAGTGAATCAACAATGGCACTAGCTGGTAGTACCACTACTGCTACTGTTAGTTTAATCTTCTTCTTACTAAGTTTATCAGCCATTATTAATGTCAAATCATGCACAGTTCGAGACAGGAATGCTCTGTTAGGATTCAAATCTGCCCTAACTGAATCACAATTCGGTATATTCAAAACATGGAGAGGAACAGATTGCTGTAAATCCTGGTATGGTGTTCATTGTGATCCATCAACTAAAAGAGTCGCAGAAATCAGTTTAAGAGGTGAATCGCCTGAAAGTTCTGTTCCAACTCTAGAAAAAATGGGAAGATCTGGTTATATGACTGGTGTCATCTCACCAGCAATCTGTAAATTAGATCGTCTTTCTACTATTATTATCGCTGATTGGAAAGGAATTTCTGGTAATATTCCTACTTGTATTACTACTCTTTCTTTTCTTCGTGTTCTTGATTTAGTTGGAAATCAGTTTTCTGGTTCAATCCCGTATAATATTGGGAGACTGCACAGGCTTACGGTTTTAAATTTCGCTGATAATCAAATTAACGGTGTAATTCCTTCTTCAATCGTTCAAATGTCTTCCTTGATGCATCTTGATCTTCGAAGCAACAAGATTACCGGCGAAATTCCAACTGAATTCGGCAACTTAAAAATGTTAAGCAGAGCATTGTTGAGTAAAAACTTGATTTCTGGTTCTATTCCAAGTTCGATTTCTAAAATTTACAGGTTAGCTGATTTGGATTTGTCAGTGAATCAATTATCAGGATCCATTCCAGAGTCATTTGGAAGAATGCCAGTTCTTTCGACATTGAATCTGGATATGAATAAGATCTCTGGTGAGATACCAACAACTTTATTAAGTGGTTCAGGGTTAAGTATATTGAATCTAAGTAGAAATGCATTAGAAGGCAAAATCCCAGATGTTTTTGGAGAAAGATCTTATTTTACAGCACTGGATTTATCTTATAACAATTTCAAAGGACCGATCCCAAAATCGATATCTTCGGCTTCGTATGTTGGGCATTTGGATCTGAGTCACAACCATCTTTGTGGTCCGATTCCAAGTGGTTCACCATTTAATCATCTTGAAGCTTCTTCCTTCATGAATAACGACTGTCTTTGTGGTTCTCCCCTTAAGAGATGTACTTGATTAATTTTTAACTTTTTTTAGTATCAGTTAAAGTTAGAACCTACTTTTATATCGTAGTTGAGTTTGTAACATAGAGTTACAGAGGAAGAGATTGTAGTACTCACTCAGTTTCTCTCTGTGGATTCTAGTCTATGTCTTTCTGTGCGTTAATCATGTGTTGAGGTAGAAGAACACATGCAATGTTTTCTGCTTTTCTTCACTGGGGGGTTTGTTTGTCTTTTGTTAAGAATTTGTAGGATATAAATACGCTTAATTATTACCGCTGTATTAATATATCGAAAGAAATCAAATTATTATGGAATATGGATAGATCTGTAATCTGTTATTTCAATGTCGCATGCACGTGAATGAAATTAATGAAAAACTTTATAGAGAATTATTGTCTCCATGATTTCCGAGGTGTCAGGATATCATTATATTTATAAAAAATTATTCATAATCCATTGATATAAGGACGATGTGGTAAAAAAAAAATTAGACATCTTTAAGGAAACTTTTAGCTTTAGACATTCACCTAAAAGATATCTTAGAAGCATTATTAATAAAAATAATTAAAAAATAAATATAAAAATAATTTTAATCAATTATATACCTATAAATAAGTACAAATCCGTTGAAAACAAAATAGATTAGAGATAAAATATTTTCCTTCCTAATATGTAGAATTTTATATGTCCTAAAAATAATACCACATATGAAATATCTACATTTACTATTAAAGAAGTTTTTAGGACATAAGGTCAGGCAGTTGGGCGTCGTATTTTCTGATAGAATCGTATGGGAGAATTTATAAACGCAAACCTTATATCCAGCTGCTATCTTTTTTGGACTCTGGTGTTTTTGCATGATATCTCATGAAAGATATTCTCCCATGCAGTCATGCACCTTTTTGACAGTGGAAAATAATAGACGGAAAAGTCTGTTAATCTTTTTATTTTATTCTTGATTCGGTTGAAAAGTCTGTTATTATGTTATAACTTATACCTTGTTTTTTTAACTAATATCTTGTTCGAAAATAGATGAGGTCCTGATGAGGAGACCAAGGTTGACAGATTTTCTCCCTTTAACAAAACAAAATGATAATTTTAATAAGAATTCAGATATGCTCTATATAAGTTACATAATTTAAAATTTCTCTTGATTTTCATAATAAGTTTAAGAACAAGTACTACCAATATCCATGAAGTTACTATATTGTTTTCGGGTTTGGAGCAGAGAAGAGAACAATGCCAGTTCCTCCTTGTGTTTTCTACAGAGAAGGATACCGGTGATCCTTATGATGATTATAAGTATATGACCGTCATAACTGCTGCTTTTTTGGAAAAATGTTTGTGTCTCAAACCTGGTTGAAAGTTGTGTATTTAACATGTTCATCTGATTAACCGATCTAAAAAACATGTTATGATCTCATTGACATGTGTGCTTTGAATTTTATCTCTCAGTACATGCTTCCAAAATTGAGTCAATGCAAGTAACTGAAATGTGCACATTTATTATACATAAAATCCGATTGGCTGGTGCCAATGCACATCCAGTTGGCTTAACCACTTAACACCATTTGGATTGAGTTTTTAAAGTGATGACGATACATTATATCTAGAAGCCTGATATAGGGGCTCCCACATCAATAGAGGGGCTCCTAGTTGAGCCAAGGTGACCCAATTTTACGATAAGGGATGTCCTAGGAGGTAAAGTTAAATGTCCATTTTACCCTTCTACTAATTAAAACCTAAACTCTTTTAATTTCTTATCAAAATTTTCAAAACTTTCAAAAACAAAACCAAAGAAAAAGCCAACCGTAACCCATCTAAATTCATCGCCGATTCGCAAATTCATCGTCGATTAAAATCAACAAAACAATTCGAGATAAAGAACCATACTAAAGGAATTCAAGGTAGTAGTGATGGCAATGAACACTTTTCAGGGCAACCTAATCAAGAGATTCAACAAGAAATCGATAACCGTTCGTAAAATCAAGCAGAGAAATATCCAACAATGGTGTATCTAAGGTATTGAATCAAACCCATGTTATTCTTAGAACTTGTAATTGATTTATTCGCATGTTTGATCATGTTTATGGGGAAAAATGTTGGACACAGTTGATATTACGGTTGGGTCCGTGTCAAAACCCAACCGTAACATTTGGTGTTCTTGAGTATTACGGTTGGGTTATTTTTAAAACCCAACCGTAACATTTGGTGTTCTTTGAGAAAAACCCAACCGTAAATTTTCCTGTGTAGTCAAATTTTTTTACTTGAAGTTGAATTGCTTGGAAATTATCTAACTTGTATTGGTTGTGTGTTGTAGGAAGAATAAAAGGGGTAATAATTTAACACCTATTTCTCACACTCCAACCCCTCGCCACGGAAAGCATTTAGGGGTTGAGAAGAGAGGCGTGAGAAAGACCCATAATCCCTCTTTTGAGGTAGGTGGTGGTAGTGATCCTCAAATTGCAGAAGAGGAATATAATGTGTTCCAAGGCTTGGGTGATCTACCAACACCCAGAGGTTCTCTTGTGATTAGAGAACCACCACAAGAGCAACAAGTAGAAGAAGAAGAGGGGGACAGAGAACAACATGTCCCTCAAGGCAAAGGTAAAGAAATTAGAAAAGAAAAGGCAAAGAAAAGGGTGGTTGCCAAAGAAATTCCCAAAGAAAAGGCCGAACCTCAACTGTGGCCTAAGAGG
Organism: Papaver californicum; assembly: GCA_023531435.1. Classification (NCBI taxonomy): domain Eukaryota; kingdom Viridiplantae; phylum Streptophyta; class Magnoliopsida; order Ranunculales; family Papaveraceae; genus Papaver; species Papaver californicum. The sequence continues at coordinate 6,039,616 of JAJJMC010011023.1, read as the reverse complement.
AGGAATGGAGGACTATGGGGTGAGGCCCGAGACAAATCAGCAATATTATTTGGTTATCCCCATTCATGGGCTGCCAAAGTTGCAGCGACCAAGGTATTATTCTAATCACTTCTCTTATTCTGTTAAATTTTGGTTTGTTAACTTGTGTAAGTAAAACAAATTTTTTTTTATTCTTTATAGGATCATACACAGGCGATCAAGAAATTGGTTCGTCAAAGGGCACAACATTGGCCCTTAACTGAAGAATGTACGGCTGTACAAATTCTTGTAAATGGTACCGGGTTAGCTCCCGGAATTACAAATTCAATGTGGGAGTATGACAGCGTCGTCTGCGCAGCCTTCAGGGAACGTTATTGGCCTGAGACCGATACGTTTCATCTCCCATTCGGCGAAATGACTATAACGCCCGATGATGTCCACTCAATTCTAGGGCTGGAGGTGGAAGGTAAATCTGTGTTTGAGGGTTTTGACAACAACATGTCCTGGAGTGATATTTATGCACTTGTCAAAGAAACACTTGGATGGGAGAAGACCGAAGCTGAATCGGAATTTAAATTGGTGACTGGAGATAAACCGGGGATGCCAAAGAAGAAAGTTCAATACATGAGCAAGAAAATATTGCTGCGGTCACTACGGGAGAAGTTTGGAGGGACCGCGAAGTTGGAAATGGCTGGGGTCGTCATAGATGACACCAGAGCCATTCGAACAGCCAGAGCTTATCTGCTATATATGCTCGGCACCATCTTCTTTGGTGACAACTCGGGCAACATGGTGAACGTCCAGTATCTACAATGGCTTCAGGGTGATCTCGGGATGACCCATCAGTACTCGTGGGGAACTGCCACCCTGGCCTACCTACTTGCTAACCTTCGAAAAGCTTCGAGGGTCAGGGGAACTGAGATTGCCGGTAATACCGGTCTGCTTCAGGTAATTTATTGTTTGAATTTGAATGTTCAATTTTAATTTATTTTTTTTTCATTTTCTTATATTAATATTAATTATCTTTATAGGCATGGGTATACGATCACTTTCCCAGAATGGCTCCTCAAACAAGCGTTGATGTTAATGGACCTACGGGAAAGAAATTCGTCTTCACCGGGACGCAGGCAAAATATAAAGAAATGCTCATAGCAAAGATGAGAAAAGAAATTGATGCTTTCACGGTCGAAGATGTTGTTTTCGATCCTTATGTGAAGATTAGCATAGAGGGTGATGGACATGTTGAAGATTTACGACGATTGTCGGACGTGGCAGGCTACAACGGCCCTTTGTATCATCCGTTTGGGTACGTGATGTCCAACCCCCGGCGAACTCTCCGCCAATATGGATACGTCCAAACAACCGTTACACTGGAAATGTTTAAATTGTGTGTGAATGGGTCGATGATCGAAGGGCCAAACATCGTGTTAAACTATGAGCCAACGCCTTCAGTCGCGGTTTGGAATAACCGCAATGATCCGAAATACCAAGTCCAAAGGAATGAGTTAACTCCCTCTCCGGGCACAAAAGAGGCTGCAGGAGATTACTTGGATTGGTATCGCCATTTTGGTCATCCAACTATCATCAACAATGATCCGGAGACTCTGGCAATCAACACAGGAGATGTTTTCTGGAAGAAGGCATATTTCAATTTGGTACGTACATTATTTTTGTTATTAATGTTTTTAAGATTTATTATTAAACACTGATCCTACTTTAATTTCCATATGTGAATAGAAAAAGAAAGCCGTTGCATTGGCGGAATCTATTAATCCATGCCTAAGCACAATTGATGTGAGGACGCGTGACCAAGTCCAAGCTTTGATTAGGGAGGTTCATCATGAAGTTGAGGATGTGCAGCGGACTTTAAAGAGGAGTAGACCCAGTACAAGAGGCGCGACTACAAATGCGAGTACTACTAGGAGAGAGCCCCAAGCATCGGATGAAGAGACACATGATGAAGCCGGGGATGCTCAACGTGGTGCTCGTACTCGAGGCGGTCGTGTTGGAGCTCGTACTCGTGGCGGTGCTGCTCATCGTAATGTTAGGAGCAAAAAAAGAGCTCGTCAAAGTCATCGACCTACCCCTCCTCATTCTCCCTAACTCTATGTCTATGGACAACAAAGTTTAACGTATGTGTGAATTAGTTGTGAAGTTAGATTTGAAATTTGAATTTAACATGGACGTGAAATGAAAAATCAGTCGCCAAAATTTAGTTACCAGTTATTTGAAGTTGGAAACCAAAAAACTTATATTTTTACGCTAAAAATACCCAGTCACATTATTATTACGGTTGGGTCTCTAGCCAAAACCCAACCGTAAAACTGTCACATTTTTATACTACAGTTTTACGGTTGGGTTTTTGATGAAAACCCAACCGTTTATATGAAAGAATAATGTTACGGTTGGGTATTGGCTGGAAACCCAACCGTAAGGTTTATGACCTTAACACATAAATTCCCTAGTGTATTACGGTTGGGTTTTCAGCCATAACCCAACCGTAAATTCTACTGG
>JAJJMC010011023.1:5971239-6037113 GCA_023531435.1 Papaver californicum | reverse complement strand
GTTAAAAAGATTGAATAAGTTCAAATTTATGATTTTGAAACCCAAATTTGACCTTAAAACTCAAAGGTAAAAACATAGGTTACGGTTGGGTTTTTGCTGAAAACCCAACCGTAAGGTTTAAGACCTTAAAACATAATTCCCCTATGATATTACGGTTGGGTTATTTTCAAAACCCAACCGTAAATTCTATTTGTGGAAAGTTTTGGGTCGTTTTTGAATTATATTTTTTTTTGGGTTTTCAAATACAGCCGTTCAAACCTTGTACGACCTATTTTTTCAAAATATAACCGTTATACTTCTTGTTTATAAGTGGAATAGTTGAGTACATATCCTTTCCATCCATTTTTTTCAAAAATAAACCTTTATGTTACAACAATCATCTCCAACATAGTGGAACATGGGTCAACCTGGCATTAAAAATCCAGATTTTTCTTTGGAAGAAGATTTAAGTATTTGCCGCAACTATGTATTATGTTTTCCAAAAAGAGGAGAAGAAAGAAGGCAAAGTGGTATAACGAGTCCGAGTTATTGGCATGCTCATCCAATACTCACTAGTGCAATTCTTATTGCCTATTAAACGCCTTTCGAGAGCAATGAACTCCTCGTTTAACAACGACTCTTCGTCTCTATATGCACACATCATTGGCTTGTATATATCCGGGTAAGAGCGTAGTTCAACCGCTGACTTATGCCTTACAAAAGTTACTTCGTCCATACCCAACCCTGCTGCTCCGCTAAATGGTCCAACTTGTTCGATGAATACATGGTATCCACAATTACCATCACCGGCAACATCGTCGGTGGCCTTTATGTAGGGACGAAAAAAAGCTGGGAACGATGACATATAATTTTCATAAATAATTTGCTCGGTTCGGACGATTTTGCCATTCTCATTTCTTGAATAGTTAGATGGAAAATTGCATCAATCCTCTTGCAATCCGGATCGTATATGGCTCTTCAACTACTAATGTATTGCTTTTAAGTTTTTCTTTTCTTCTTGCTAATTCTTTCATACTAACTCTTTTTTTTCTTCTTGCTAATTCCTTCATACTTACTCTTATTGAGTTTGGGTGTGGAGGTACTTTTCCCTTGGCACCAAGTTCAATTGTTGAACTATCTTGAGTGGGAACCGCGGGACCCTTTCCTTTAATATCTACTACACTTGGTCCCCCTTGTTCCGTTCGACTTATTTTTCGTTGAGCATCGTCCTCCTTCTCATCCTCTGCTTCATATTCATTTTGCAAATGCTCAAATGCACAAGGGTTTCTTTTCTTTGATTCTTCATGCAATTCCCTAGATTTTTTCCGTCCCACGGCCCTCGATTCTTTGGTAGAAGGCCTACCTTTTCTCTTCCCTCTAATTGGTTCCTTGACAGAGTACCTTGTGTGCGGAAACACGAAGTAACTCAAGTTTGTCAACCAAATTTGCCTTTGCGCCTTATTTAATGTATCGTATTTCTTAGCTATAGCCTTTCCAACGTGGGTGTCGGTAAACGATGCACCAAAATCTTGCTCGACGATTGGTTCATCGAAAGACAATTGTTGCCAAAACGGATCAATATCTTGAATTGGGATCACACCGTCTTCTTCGTACTTGGGCATCATATGCCGGCAGGGAAGTCCCAAACTTGACATGTTAGGACAAACACACTCTTCTTCTCCGTGTAAGTTGCCCAATCTATAGTGCTTTATTTCGTACATTATCTTCTCAATAGCACAATGTGACACCTTATAAAAAATACTTTGGAGCAATGGTTCGTCTTTATAGCTGACGTGTTTTCTAGAAAGGATTTTTTCAAAAGATTCCTTAACTCTGTCAAGGTCACGGACAAAATAATCGTGCATCGCTTCGAAGACCGTAACAAACCCACCATCACAATTATGAAGCTTCTTCTTCATTCTGTTGTGAGATGACTCCACGGTACTTGTAGCTTGGTTGTCAAAGTGCCTATATTGGTTTGTGAACGCCGCTACAAACTTCTCTTTGTGGGGATTCAACCAATTGTCCATCAAATAGTTCACAACTTTTGGATAATTACTCCAATGCAAGCATAACATACGAACATTTTCTTCATAGTCTTCCTTGGTGATAGACCATGTCAAAGAATCCCATTCAGTCTGGAAACTAGCCATTTTAGTTCCGCCAATTTGTCATCCTCCTTGAATTTTTCTTTGGCCGCTTCTTGTTCTGATACCGGCAATTTATTAATTCTCTCCATCTCGCTTCTCTTTGTTGGCCGAATAATCGTTTTGCACTTGGTTTGAATATTATTCCACAAGTGGAACGTGCAAAGAAGATGATGAGCATCTGGGAATACCCTTGCAATGGCATTCATCAAGCCTTGTTCTTTGTCGGTGATAATTACCTTAGGGGTATAACCTTCAACGTAGAATAATTTAATTTGTTCTAATGCCCACACATAGCTTTCTTCGAGCTCGTTTCTCAAGAAGCAAAGGCAACACTAAACGGGGACTTGGTAGAAGTTTGCCCTACAACATTCAAAACCGGGAGCTCATACTTGTTAGTTTTGTACGTGCAATCCATCATAAGCACTTGATGGGAGCACCATGCTAACTTTATAAACTCGGGATGAGCCAATATAATATGCTTAATTTGTTTATTTTTATCTTCTTCGTGAAACATGGTGTAGTTTTTTGTCTCCCCCAAGTACAAAAGTTGTTGTATCGGGTCCCTTTCTTCCCATTTCTCACGCTTCAACTTGGCTTTGGCGTTGTAGATTGTCTCCAACGTAGACACATTATTTGAGTTTATATTCTTCAAGTGCCCGAGTATATCACTGGGTTTCAAACGCTTATCCGTCATATCGTTTACGATGAGCTTTTCTTCCTTGGTAAGCCGGGCCATAGAAGGATGGGTTAACAAAGTCTCTGGTGGTAGGTGGTTGTGACGACCGCATACAACTGTAGACAAGAACCACTTATTCTCGTTGTTCTTATGAAATTGAAGTTTGAAAGGACATCCCGTCTTCTTAGTGTAAGTTTTTCGTTTGATCTTCGTCTTTGGTTCATACTCAGTACCCTTCTTTGCATGTCTTGTGTATTGTCCACTACACTCACAAACCATTTGAAAGCGGTTGTGTTTTTGTTGGTTGTTACAAACAAGCACACACATGATGAGTTTCCCATGTTCTGTAGCCCACTTCTTTGCATCTTCTTTTTTATCCCATGTCTACATGGTCCAAAAACATAAAGTTAGGTTAAAAAAATGGCATTATGACAATTGTCGATAGGGATTAACAACTTATCTATAACCTACCAGGTCGTTCAAATAGTGATCCGTAGTATCTATAGTTTCAATATCATTTGGAGGAGGCTGATCATACATTGGTTGAGGTACAACCGAGACCTGAACAAAAAAGATCAAGCCCAAGCGTCAGAAAAAACACTAAAACCAATAAGTTTACGGTTGGGTTAAAAGCATCAGACCCAACCGTAATAGCGTCATACCCAACCGTAATATCGTCATACCCAACCGTAATAACGTCATACCCAACCGTAATATAAGGAAAGAAATCAACCCAATGTTACGGTTGGGTTTTCAGCCAAAACCCAACCGTAACAAGTGCAGTAAATACCCATGCACGTAATAAGTTACGGTTGGGTTTGTGGTAAACACCCAACCGAAAAACTGTAAAACTGTACTTTCCGGAAACACAAATGGATACTTACGGTTGGGTTTGTTGAGGAAACCCAACCGTAACTATACTGTTGTAACAAAAAAAAAAAATTATGCACTTCAGTTCCTTAAATATCTCCAAAAAATGAAAAAGAGAATAAGTTAGAATCATACCTGACTATTTCTCAGCAGTTGTATCTTCACTTTGACGACTAATATCTCCATTTGCTTTAGTTTCACCATCACAACTTACACTTAAAACCTCTCTACCATCCAAATAATCATACATTGTTGGGTCTCCCTCAATGGGTATGTAGAATTTAGTTTGGCAATCATACAAGGATTCACACTCCACAAATTTGCCACTAGAATCACTCATTTTGGTGTTTTCAAAATTTTGGGTTAAAACTCTCTTATCTCTCTTCCACTTTTCCCACCAACACAAAACAAATACAAGATTGATTTAACCATAAAAAATGAAGAATATATGAAACGAAGATGATCATTTACGGTTGGGTTTCAATAAACAACCCAACCGTAAATAAAATTCCAATTAAAAACTTATGTTTACGGTTGGGTAACATAATTAAACCCAACCGTAACATAATTTGTAATAAAATAACATATTTTTTACGGTTGGGTTACATTAGATAACCCAACCGTAAATGATCATCGCACTAAAACTAACACTAAAAATGACGGTTGGGTTCTAAGCCAAAACCCAACCGTAATATAATTTGCACAAAAATCAATAAGATATTACGGTTGGGTTCTAAGCCAAAACCCAACCGTAAATTATCACTCAATAGTCACAAAAAAATTACAATTCCAACGGTTATTTTTTTTCAAAATCTAGCCGTTGGGAATTTTTTCCCTATAAAAGGTAACATTTCCTTTTATAATTCTCATTATTCTCTATTCCTTTCATTCTCATTATAATTCTAGACTTTCCAACTCATTCTCGCCATACCCTTTCAACCATTTAAAATGGTTCGATACACGAATGATGAAGATGTTGCAATTATTCGAGGGTGGGTTACGATGATAGACCACGCTTACGAGAGAGCCTTCTATAACAACAATAGAAACGTTGATATAGCTGAAAATTGGATGGACTGTCAGGAGGACGATTCTTGGTGGGAGGGTGTGTTTGAAATGTTTGTGGCATTACACGGGAATAGATATCGGAGGACGATCAGTAACATCAAGGGACGCTTTCAGGCGTTGTATGAAGAAATGGAAAACCTAAAACTGGAAATGAAAATGAGAGTTGAAGCATTTCCCGACGAAACCAATGTGGAAAGAGTATGTGTGTCAATTAATAAATGGTTCTTTCTTCCCAATTTTTTTTTAAAATAATGAAACTTATAATTGATTTATTTTTTTCAGCATGTCATGGCTAGGGCGCAGTATAAAATCAAATATGGGAAGGAGTTCAAGCATACAGATTGCTATCGTATCTTGGAACATAGTTTATATCTTGAGTTTCGCCGTTATGATTAAGTGCTTAAGTGTTTAAGTTTAATCATCTAATGATCTACTGTATTTCGTTTCATTTAGTTCTTCCTTTAATGTTAAAAATAAGGTTTTTTACAACTATGGTATTTCATAAGAAAATGAACTAAACCCAAGCATAACTAATTTTGTCTTAAAAACTTCTCTTACGGTTGGCTTCCATGACTCAACCCAACCGTAACTAGAATCCATACTAAAAATTCATATTTACGGTTGGGTTCGATTACTAAACCCAACCGTAACAAAAAATTGAACAAACACCAAACTTTCTTACGGTTGGGTCTCAAGGAAAAAGCCAACCGTAACAATATCGTAAAATATACACTAACAGTAACACTAGAAGTTACGGTTGGATTAGGTTACTCAACCATACCGTAACTACATTTCAAAATATCATTTTACGGTTGGGTTCGATTACTAAACCCAACCGTAAATAAATTGTAAAAACACCTCATCATATGTTACGGTTGGGTTTGGACCACAAACCCAACCGTAAATTCTACGGGAATCTCAAAATTTCTGAATTTACGTCCTCTCAAAATACACAATTCCAACGGGTTTTTTTTTCAAAAATCTAACCGTTGGTGACTTTTTCCCTATAAAAAGAAACCTTTACTTGTCACTTTCTCATTATTCTCTATCCCTTTCATTCTCATTATAATTATACACTTTCTTATTATTCTCACCATACCCTTTCAACCACTAAAAATGGTAAATACATACACGAATGATGAAGATGTTGCAATTGTTCGAGCATGGCATACGATGGTAGAGCATGCTTATGATAGAGCCTTCTATAACAACAATAACAACGTTGTTTCACAACAAAATTGGAATGAGGGTTTTGATACCGATGAATGGTGGAATCGTGTATTTCGAATGTTTGCGGCATTACATGGGAATGTAAACCCTTGGGTTACGTGGAGAGCCATCAAGAGACGGTTTGAGACGTTGTATCGATGCATGAACAACTTAAAACTAGAAATGAAAGCTAGATTCGAAGCAAATCCCTGAGAACGGTGTGGAAAGAGTAAGTTTGTCGATTAATAAATCGTTAATTAAAAAGAGATTTCTAAAATTCAAACTTATAATTGATTTATCTTTTTTCAGAATGTGTTGGCTATGGAGCAATATAGAATCAAATACGGGGAGGAGTTCAAGCATACAGATTGCTATCGTATTATGGAAACAAGTCGGGTGTTTGATTTTCGCCATTATCTTTAAGTGCTTAAGTGTAATCATCCAATGTTCTATTGTATTTCGTTTCCAATCGTTTATTTCTTTTAATGTACTACTTTAAATCTATTACAATACAAGGAATAAGTTACAAAGTTGTGTTTTAAACCCAATTTGGAGTATATTGAAAATCAAAAAACAGTTAACAGGACAATTTACGGTTGGGTCCGATAACTAAACCCAACCGTAATACATTTTGTACAAACACCACAACTTGTCTACGGTTGGGTTTTAAGGCAAAACCCAACCGTAATTCTGTGTTGAACTTGAAACAAAAATTAACAGAATATGTTATGGTTGGGTTATAAGCCACACCCAACCGTAAATTCAACTGGATACGGTTGGGTTTTAAGGCAAAACCCAACCGTAAATATGTGTTGAAAATGGAATATAAATTATCAGAACTGTTACGGTTGGGTTATAAGCCAAAACCCAACCGTAAATTCTACTGGATAACACAAATTTAGATTATCTAATTTGTGTTTTTTTCGTTTTTTCTTTGTTTCAAACACCCAATTTACCTTCAATCTAGAAAAAATGATTGAATTATTTCAAAATTTTGCTTTTTAAAAACTCAAAATTAACCAAAAAAATCAATTCTCCTAAGGATAAGTTACGGTTGGTTTTTCCTTTAAAACCCAACCGTAACTATGGGAAAAATGTGGTGCATCAATTTCTTCAACTTACGGTTGGGTCTGGTTTAAAACCCAACCGTAACTAGGGGAAAAATTGGGTTCATCATTGTTCTTTAAGTTACGGTTGGGTCTGGTTTAAAACCCAACCGTAACATGGGAAAAAGATGGTGTTCTTCATTTTCTTCCAGTTACGGTTGGGTTTTCAAAAAGACCCAACCGTAAGTCTGGATGTTCTTGGTGTTACGGTTGGGTTCGACATGAAACCCAACCGTAACTTTCTCTGAATCACAAAAAATCAAACTTTCAAATCGTGATTTCATCTAATTTGAGCCATACAAAGATCAAGAGTTTAATCTAGAGGTATCTAAATGCCACTATGGTTTATTGAATCAAAATCTAGGGTTTAAAAAAAAAAACCATAAAATTTTCTTAAATTTCATCAAGTTTTTCTTCCCACCAAACACAAATTCAAAAAAAAAAATTGATCCTAAAAATTTGATTAAGAAATATTTTATGTTTAATTAATCATGATTAGCTTAATCTAATTAACTAATTAATGTAATTAACATTAATAATCAGGGATAGTTTGGGTATTTAATAAGAATTATGGATAAGGGGTTTTTCAGTTTTACTTCATAGTGTCCCTATTTCGTCTTATTATTGGAGCCCCTCTATTGATGTTGGAGCCCCTATATCAGCCTTCTATATCTATGGCATAGTACTATATGCATAGCTTTTTCAGTGACAAACAGTTACCATTTTATTAGAGCATTTTGGGCACACAATTATAAATTTATAAGCATATTATCCAGGTTGTCAAGTTGAGCATTTGTTTCCGGCCGTTTTCTAAGGAAAGGTCTTAGGCCGGTTCCTATACATACTAGTTTTTTTTTCTCGATTTACCAGACCACCTTTTAAGGTGAGGTCTTAGTCTGGTTCTTGTGCACACTAATTTTTTTAAAATTTGTTGCGTCGGGTGACCTGACAAACTCGTTGCACCATTATGGAAAATGATTTGAAAGACAGTCTTAATCGTCAACGACAAAAACTTTGTTTCTCTACGGAGATTACGTCTCCAATTAACAGTCGCATCTCAATCTACAACGGTTCTCTGTCTATCGCCAAATCCGCAAAAAAAATCCACAAATTCTTACGACCAAAAATACCATATGGTAAAAGTTGTATCCCAAGTCAACAATAAACACTAACCTTATGATTTTTCTTAAGCCAAACTTGAAGCCGTTGTTGACAAGTTATGTGTGGTTATTAAAAAAAAATAGAGATGGTAGAAAGAGAACAAAAATTCAAGTTTTGGAAGTTAATCAGAAAAAATTTGTTGTTAAAGGGTAAAGAAGAGTTCAAGTTCTGAAAGTTAATAAATATAGTAGGCATTGTCAAAGACGGAGCCAAAACTTCAGTTCAGGGAGGAAAATTTTGTATATGGAAAGTCGTAATTAATATCCGGCTAGGCGGTCGAAGGTCGCCAATTGTTTTTGGGCTTTTTCAGTGATCTTTTAGTTTGCAGAGACATTAAAAGGCTTGTTTAATCATAATTTTTTTAAAAATATGTATATGAAACATAGTTATGACATTTCTACTGAATTTTAAAGTTTTCAATTACATAAAATTGAAAAGAAGTCTAGTTAATTCAGAAAGAAAAAGAAAACTAATCTTGAGACAAGATATTACTACATGGGGACAAATCTTACATAATCATCAAATTTTCATTAATTATATATGTATATATTTTTAAAAATTTATATATTTTGTGGGCACAATTATCCACACTGGGACCAATAATATGGCTCCATCCCTAGCCATTGTAATGGTTACAAAATAAAGGAAAATCTTTTCAATAGCGCATTGAATGAAAATTAACCAAGGAAAACATGATGCTAAGAGACAAGAAGAGTTCAAGTTTTGGAATTAATAACCATGGTAGCCATTATACCGGTTACAAAAAAAAACTAAAATCTTCTCAAAAATATTGAATGGAAATTATTGATGCGTGTCGTTTGTGCAAAAAAATAGTTTAGATGTTTCCCACTAATACCAACAAGTAATACATTGGTAGTAAGGATCGTTCACACAAGGAGATTGTGAAATTACTAAAGTAAACTAACTGATGAAAACAAAATAAATAAAGGTTGAGAATAAGGTGAGAAAATACTGGTTAACGATTTCATCTTCCATCGTCAATCATGTTCCTCAATCGATTAGAATCATCATTCGTTCTCTCTTTGTACCAATAACCCTAAAGTATCCCCAATCGATGTAATACTTCGTTAAGCCTCCATATGTCAACACAAACTGTAATCGTTAATATCTAAATTATTTTCCACCAAATAACCTAGTGCTTATCGCCAAAAGATTCAACTTGAGGAAAACCGTAATATCCGTAAGACGAGTTATTCATAGGCAATACATCGCACAATCGTGGCATATTCAACCTAGGCCAAGCTTTACTTGAGACTTCCTTCACGATTCTCACCGCTAGTGATCACAAATTGCTACTTGTTGCTAAGGTTCCTGATAGAATTACCTAAGAACCCTAACTATCCATAGAAAAGCTCCCAAACTTATTTAATTTGCAACTTAAATATCCAAGAGAACCAATCATATTATATGAACACAATCACATAATTGTTATACACTGTAAAACATGAACGATAAAAAGAAGATCGTGAATATTGATAATAACCAGTCAGATTGATTCATATGTTTAGGAATTCAAACTATATCCCAAACCAGTAGAAGAACTATCTAATTGTAGGTTTACTAAAAACCATGGAAAATATACAAAGAAGAAGAAGGATGATTTCCCCTATAGGGAAAACCCTAGGTTTTTGATGTTGAAGATGTAATATGAGAGGTAGAAGATAATATATTACTTTTAAATATTATTAGATGTCTTGTTTGAGCCTTAGATGTCTTCTTTTATAGTCTTCAATACTTGGATCTCAAGTTTCCTCTCTCTAGGGTTTAGAATCCTTCTGGAACCATGTTTTCTTGAGTTAGAAGTCAATTTCGCCTCCAAATATGTCCTAGGTCGGTGTCAAGTTCGGCCGATTTGATTGGAACACTTTCTAGCAGAACATTCTCCTGTAGACTCTTCAAAAATATTGATTTTTATGCTCCATGTTCGGCTGATTCGTGGTGATGAATTATCAGTTGAACATCTCTTTGTAGACTCATTTATTTCAAGCTTGTTTTTTCCATAACTTCTTCATACGAACTCTAAATGACCTCATTCTTTTTGCGTTGGCTTCGTCTTTCAATTACCTTCAATATGAGGATAATAAAATTTGGATTTGAACGAGTTTAACTTGGTATTTGATCTTCCTTCATTTGTAGTAATTTTTTCCTCGTTCATTTTATGTTGTAATGGACTCATTTCTTCTTCTTTGGTTAAATCCGCTTCATAACCCCTAAGAAACTAATAAACAAACTAAATTAGAGGATAATGATATGAAAACTAAAAAGAAAGCACTGAATTAGAGTACCAAACTAATGCAAATAATGCACATATCAAATTCCCCCACACTTGCCTTTTGCTAGTCCTCGAGAAAACTACCTAATTTAACTAACCTAAACTAAAATATAACATCTCCCTTTCGTCGAGATACGGTTACACTTAGCATGTGTAACAAGCCTTTAAACCCCTAGGTGTCCCTGGTGGACGAGCTATAGTCTCGTGAGTGTTTACTAGATGTATACCCATAGAACCAATCATATTATATGAACACAATCACTTAATTGTTATACACCGTAAAACATGAACGATAAGAAGAAGATCATGAATATTGATAATAACCAGTCAGATTATTTCATATGTTTAGGAATTCAAACTATATCCCAAACCAGTAGAAGAATTATCTAATTGTAGGTTTTCTAAAACCCATGGAAAATATACAAAGAAGAAGAAGGATGATTTCCCCTATAGGGAAAACCCTAGGTTTTTGATGTTGAAGATGTAATATGAGAGGTAGAAGATAATATATTACTTTTAAATATTATTAGATGTCTTGTTTGAGCCTTAGATGTCTTCTTTTATAGTCTTCAGTACTTAAATCTCAAGTTTCCTCTCTCTCGGGTTTAGAATCCTTCTGGGACCATGTTTTCTTGAGTTAGAAGTCAATTTCGCGTCCAAATATGTCCCAGGTCGGTGTCAAGTTCGGCCGATTTGATTGGAACACTTTCTAGCAGAACATTCTCCTGTAGACTCTTCAAAAATATTGATTTTTATGCTCCAGGTTCGGCTGATTCGTGGTGATGAATTATCAGTTGAACATCTCTTTGTAGACTCATTTATTTCAAGCTTGTTTTTTCCATAACTTCTTCATACGAACTCTAAATGACCTCATTCTTTTGGTGTTGGCTTCGTCTTTCAATTACCTTCAATATGAGGATAATAAAATTTGGATTTGAACGAGTTTAACTTGGTATTTGATCTTCCTTCATTTGTAGTAATTTTTTCCTCGTTCATTTTATGTTGTAATGGACTCATTTCTTCTTCTTTGGTTAAATCCGCTTCATAACCCCTAAGAAACTAATAAACAAACAAAATTAGAGGATAATGATATGAAAACTAACAAGAAAGCACTGAATTAGAGTACCAAACTAATGCAAATAATGCACATATCAAATTCCCCAACACTTGCCTTTTGCTAGTCCTCGAGAAAACTACCTAATTTAACTAACCTAAACTACAATATAACATCTCCCTTTCGTCGAGATACGGTTACACTTAGCATGTGTAACAAGCCTTTAAACCCCTAGGTGTCCCTGGTGGACGAGCTATAGTCTCGTGAGTGTTTACTAGATGTATACCCATAAAACCTAAATTCCAACTTTCAAACATTCCAGAGCACATGCATCTAAAGAGCTACAAAGACATAAAGTTTCTACACACTAACAATAAGAAATTAGAAGTATCGAAGAACAATATTCTCATGCTTAACTCTTGAGTTAGGAGAAAACCACCATATGAAGGAACCCAGACTCAAGAGCGATCGAATAAGCATTTCGCTTCGACTTCTGCCTCACCAATAGGGTTTTATGAAACTGCACCGAAAAGACACACTTTATGGTTCTCATGTGTGCAGGCAGGAGTGAAGATAGATACCCTACACACTGTTAAATGGTGGGAAGGAAAGGAAACCATCCGAATTATATGAAGATGTTATCTCACAGAACGTGGGACGAAAAAAAACCCTTTTTCTTTCACTGGTGATTTCTAAGAAAGAAAGTCAACCACTGTGTAAGGATGGGAACGCTTACTTACCTTCTCACCCGTCTACAATCAACACCACTTTCACAGAAAATATAAACGTCTTCGGTCTTCGGCCTTAAACTATAGATGATAAACTCTTGACTTCGTAGAACTTTGACAATTTTAGCTCTTTCCCTAAATTTCTTGTTGCTTGAAACTTCTTCATATATTTGTTTTTCTCCGCGGTCTTATTGAATGAATACTAAAAGAAATATACACTAAAGCAATAATAAACACTCTTTTTCTTCTTTTTTCTCATTTTTTTAATAATATATTTTTTTTTATTTTCTTTATTTCGAATGAAATACAAATTGAAAAAATAAAATGAAACTAAAAATGGCCATTGGATAAGGATTTTACCACATGATTCTTCATAACTTATATTATCTCGATATCATAGACTTCACTGACTCCCATCTGATTTCTTTCGGTCTTGTACATAAGTCTTCAACATGTATATATATGATTCTGCTCTTTATCTTGTTGCTTTACTTGAATATGAAACCTGCCCTTTCCTGCACTGTTGCTTGTAAACCTTGAACGTCTTCAACTTTCCTTCAAATTTTTGATGCTCCGCTTGTTGATGATGATGTGTTTCTATTGTTGTTTTGTCGAGAAAATGATGACAACTACAAACTAGACTACCAGATAGAGTTAGCAATTCTGATGACACCCTCATGATTGACATAGTTAGCACTCAAAAGATCAAAAAGTAGTGCTGAAATTGGTGCGAGGTTAGGTAGCTCATCATTCCGGAGTTTGTGCAGATGAAACACTCTAACCAGAAAATTAGACAGGTACAAAGGATTGAAGGTCTGGTGCCTCAATCATGGTACTATCTACCGGCGGTTTAAGTCCTTTTTTGTCAGCTATAGCCTCTCAACAACTAAGCAACCCGAATATAGTTTTCTAATATTTCTAAGTTCAGTTGTTTCAGTGAGAATTCTGTATGTAGACTTAGCTAAAAGTAAACTAAGAGACTCTAAAATATTTAGAAGTTGGAAGTTTTATAGGATTTGGGAAAACCCTATACATATAAACCGCAACTGCACGATGTCTACAATATAGAAGCGACAAATAGGGGTCGAACCCACATGGAGCAAGGACAATACTGCAATCAATATCTCTAACAAACTAATCAGAAAAGATATTTTTAGATTTTTAGAATTGAAATTAAAATAATAAAATTAAACTAAACTAATAAAGTAAATGCAATGGGAGAATCGGTAACCAGGGTTTTTAGTATCCACCACTATTTTTGTTCAATTGCTGAAATAGAACATAACTCCTGCATATTTGCCTATTGTTCGTTCTATCAACATCACCTATTCTATGTATAGAGTCACGAATATCATTGGGACACCCTAAGCATGGAACATCAGAAGACTAAACCCAAGCATGCACTATCAAATTGTAATAGTGAGAAAATTATACGAAACTAAATATAGGTTCACAAATAATACCTAGTTATTCTAAGCATACCCAATCAAAGGATTTAACCCAAACATGAAATATCAAATAAGTAGACAAATATATTTGTGATCCTATTAATTAAGCTGATAGGATTCTGAGAAACCTATATATAATAAACCGCAATCGTACGGCGTCTACAATGTAGAAGCGGCAAATATGAGCCGAACCCACATGGAGCAGGGGAAATTACTGCAATCAATATCTCTAATCAACTATTCAAGAAATATATTTTTGGATTTTTATAAAGCAAATGCAATTATAAATTAAACAAATAAAACAACTAAAATGAGAATTGGTAATCAGGGTTTATAGTATCCACCACTATTTTTATTCAACTGTTGAAATGAAACATAACTCCTGAATATCTATCTATTTTTCGTTATGTCGACATCATCTACTAAATGTATTAGAGTCGCAAATATCACTGTGACACCTTAATCATGGCACATCATAAGCTATAAGTCTCAGCATACACCATCAAATTTTATTAGCGAGAAAATTATATGAAACTAAATATTAGCTCACAAATAATACCTGCAATTCTAAGCATACCCCATCAAAGAATAAAACCCAAACATGGAATATAAAATAATAATATAAATATATTTGTGATCCGATTAATATGCACAAGAGTTATTGTATCGTTCAGAACCGGTGAAGCAACAACTAATTTTATCATTAAATCAATAAACAAAATCAAGAATTAATTTATTCAAATCATAGTAGTCTATTACCAAATTATTCAATTCAATTGGTCTAGCACTCAAAGTGGTTTCAACGTAAAACCCTAGTTACAAAGCAATTAGAAAATGACTATGGATTTCTCAAAACTCATAAAAATAAATAGGACAAATATAGAGGAAAAGATTAAACCGAAATAAAACAATCGTGTGTTTTTCGTCACCGCCAGTATTGTTCCTCCAATTCAAAGCCACAAACCCTTCTCTATAGCCGCCCACCAACCAGAGAACAAATCCTTTGTCAAAGCGTCCACAGTCGCCCGACTATAACACGGACCAAACACATATATACTCTTTGGTCCGTCAAAATGGTAGCGCAATGGGACGAGTATAAACACTCTTTGGTCCGGATTCTACACTGTTCACGACCATTTTTGGTATTTTTTCCGGACCAAACGAAGTATAGTCGGGCGGGCGTGTAGTGAACCGTCTGGGTCTAGGCGTACATGTAGTTAACCGTTTGGTGGCAAGCATTCGTCTAGGACAACACTTCAAAACCCGGGAGTTAACCAAAACTCCGCCTGATGAAGCGTTCACCCAAGATTACGCCTGATGAAGCGTGCGTCTAGGATCACGCCCATTAACAGGCGGTAACCAAATCACCGTCCCATCCAAGCGTAATGTTAGAGATTCGCCCGAGTGTGGGCGGCATCCTAAACGTCCTCCTAAGATTCCCCTCCAGTAAGCGTGCGGCTATGTGTACGCCCTGTTTTGGGGCGTTAGTCTAAACGAGCGCCTGAGAGATATGTTACCGTTGATTTTTTACCGTTGTAACGACTATATTTTGACACCTATATATGGACTACTAATCCATTTTCATTTTACTAAACTCATTGTTATCTAATTTGTATTCGAGAAAAACTTAGTTCTTTTTCATATACTTTTCTTCCAAATCGATTAAAATTATGGCACCAAAACCACGAGGTCCAAATTTTACAGAATTTGAAGATATAACGATGTATAAATTCATTTTTCAATATATCAAGACTGTAGTATTGATGCCGATCAATCAGAAGAAAGATTATGGTCTCGCATATTATATGGGATGAAAGAAGCCATACCTTCGATGCCACAACGCACTTGGACCTCCATTCAGAAACGATTTCAGGGAATAAGAAAAGATGTGGCACTTTTCTCTGCAAAAGAGGCGGAAGTGGAACGTGAACACCATACTGGATGGGGGGCCGAAACAAAGGTAAATACCCATTTAATTTTGACGATTACATTATTGTTTTGAATTGTATATCCTCCACTAAATTGAATTAAAAAAAAAACAGATTGAAGAAGTAAGGAGGCTTTTCAAGGAAGCTAATGGTGGCAAAAGATTTAAGCATGAAGAGTGCTACCCAATTTTGTTAGAAAATATAAAATATTCACGACGATCGACAGTTGTTTTCGATTCATCACAAGATGAGGAAGATTCCAAAAACGGTGAGGAAAACCGGGAAATACAGGAAACAAGCCAAGACAATTCCAGTGGCTATGAAGACATATGAGATATACCTAACACATATATCTAGGGCTGCGCAGGAACCGCCCCGAAAAACCGTACCCGCCCGAACCCGACACAACCACGGGTTTTTAAACCGAACCCGCCCGTAGCGGGTTGGTATACGGTTTTGAAAATCAAAAACCCGTTCATGATGGGTCGGTTTACGGGTTTCGTATAAAAACCGCCCGAACCCTCCCGTATAAACCGAGTTTTTTTAGACATTGATTGATATTACCAATTTTCATCCTAGTCATCCACATAAAGAAAAAACCTAACTAAACAAAACAGTCTAAATCTAATCTTTCTATTCATTTCTCCTGTTCTTCACTTCACGTCGCTGGCCGATCTCACTCTCAGCCTCTCCATCACCATCACCATCCTAAACTAGGCGAAATCAATTGGATTCCTAATCTTTCTATTTGATTTCACTCTCAGCCTCTCCATCACCGATTCACCATCACCATCTTCATTTCACGCCGTTGGTTCTTTAAATTGGATTCCTCACTGATTTGATTCTTCAATCCTCACCACTCAGTAGTCAGTCACCATCGACAATCAAGCTGAACATACAAGTTACAACTTACAACAGACAAACAAGGTGGGGGTTCATCTGATTTTATCAGAAATTAGGGGTTTATCTTTTTTTTTTGGGAAAATTAGGGTTCATCAGAAATTGGGGGTTTATGAATACTTTTGTCTAGGAATAGTTCAATTGTTTTGTCTTTAATCTCTTGCTATTAGAATAATTTATATTCTTATAGTGTCTGGTATGATTTAGTTGGAGTTGCATCTGCAGCAGGCAGTTTTAAATTTTCAAGTTTCAATTTAAAATTATTGTTGTGTTGTGTTTTATCAACTGTCTTCCTAAGAGTTGTAGTGACTAATATAGATATAGAATTTCACAGTGACTATGATTGTTGTGTTGTGTTTTTTCACTGTCTTACTGTGTTTTATCAATTTGAATCAGATGACTAGTTACTTGTGGTGAAAGTGCAAGGCTTGACTAGATTGGTCTATCTTTAAATAACTGCACAGTGACTATGATTTTAGAAGTAATTTGGAATCTAACTTTTATCTCTTGCATCTTGTCTATGTTAGTTCTTTTAAATTGTCATGTGAACTGAGATAGTGTTACGCTTTGGTGTTGGGATAATTGTAGTCTCCTTTAGATAATATTCAGGTTGTAATTTGTAATAACTTGTGTTTTAGCATAAGCTGCCTCATTCAGGATGTTACTGACTACATTGTATGCCTTTTTGCTGAAATATTTTGAACTGTTCAGGAGATTTTTTGTGTTTCAAGCTTTTTGTCAATGCAATGCAGTTTGACCCGCAAAAAAAACCAAACCCGCCCGAACCGACTAGGGTCGGTTTGAAGCCGACCCACCTATGGACGGGTTGGTAGTTGGTTTTGATTTTCAAAAACCGCCTATAGACGGGTTGGTAGTTGGTTTTGGTTCAAAACCGAACCGACCGCCCGTTGTGCATCCCTACATATATCCGTCAAATGGGAAAAAAAGAGGCGAAACGACAGAAGAAAATAGGGAGAACAAAATCTAGTGGCCAACAAGAAATGATCGAAACTATTATTAAAGAGCAGCAAAACTTCAACACCAAATATACAGAACAAACAAAAATGAAGATGGCGCAGAGAGAATCCGAGTTTGCAGCAAAACTAGCTGAGTCTTCGGTAAAGTTTAAAGCAAAATAAGCTAGGAAAGAAAAAATCGATGCAAAGAAAGAAGTAGACGAAGAGTTTCGTATAATGATGATGGATGTCTCCGGGTTGGATCCGGTAACAAGATAGTACATCGAACTTAGGAATGCAAACATTTTCCAGAGAAGGAGAAGCCAACCTTAAAGGATTCTTGGAATACCTGAAACCTAAAAAGACAACATTCTTATTAACATTGTCGTTTTCAGTTTCAACTTTTATGAACTAATGTTGTTATTTTCAGTTTATTTTTAACCGATATATTGTTATCTTAAATGGATCATAATTTCTTTTTTAATTTCAAGTAACTAATTAATTTAGATGATTTTTTTTTTACCAAACATTCATTTTTTCGCCATAAACAAACTACAAGCAACTCAGTCAAGCTAAATTAAGAGATTCATATTCGCAATAAAAGTACTAATAAGGTTCAACACCATAAACAACAACGCTTAAAAGATAAAAATATCTATGTAGATAATTCATTTAGTTTGGGCGATATTCATTCTCTTCAGAAGAAAGATTTGCTATCTCCTTAAGCACTTGTAGAACTCCCCGTTGTTTTGCAATATTCATCAACTCCCCAGCATCATGCGAACGGGTCAATGTTCTGACCAACAAATTTGCTCGATCCCTTATAACAGACATTTGGTTATCAATCGTTGGTGATTGAACTTCCTCATTCACCAAATCAATAAAGATTGGTGGATCAACAATTACACCACCTTCAGATTCAGTTGATACTGGATTCAAGGGACCAATTCAGGCCGATCTTGTAACTTTGTTCCTATTTTTGTTCATCTTCAGATCTGCATAGAGTTGACGGCTAAATAAAAATCAACATAATTAAGTTCACATATTTCATAAACAATAATATTATTCAATTAATCATATAATTATCCACAACCCAACTAAAATTAACTAACTACTTAATCAATTTTTACTTCAATTCGACAAATTCTCCTAACCCTAGAATTATACCCAAATTCTCATAATCAATTTTAACTTCAATTCAATTAAAACACCAAAATTTTCTTATACCCAATTTTAAAACACCATAACTTCAATTCTATTAAAATATCATAACTTCAATTCTCATAATCAATTTTTTTTCAATTCAATTAAAACCCCATGAGTTGATTCCGAAATTATAATTTCTAAAACCTAATTTATGTAGCTATTTTCAAACTTGACTAATATATACAAAATTAGTAATCAAGACAATACAATGTTAATCTTAATTTGAAATCGTTAAACAAAATTAGTAAACAAAACAATACAATGTTAAACAAAATCCGTTAAAAATTAAAGTAATGATTAAGGTTATTACCTTCCAAATTGATGAGGGGTTAAGCTTGATTTTGGAAATTTCTCACAAATTGGTGTTGTTGTGGTGGGAGGGTGGAGTTTCTCAAGATGAAGAGTCTTCAGGAGAAGTTGCAGGAGAAGTTGCAGGAGAAGTTGAAGACGGGCGATTATCCAGACGTCCGCATGATAAACCAGACGTTATATTAAGCGTCCGCCCGTCTCACCATTCCCACGTACCAGCTGCACGTGTGAGACAAAATCCGCGCGGTTGGCTATGAGTCTGCCCCATCGGGCGTTCGTCCAAGACAATGCCCATCTCTAGGGCGTGAGCGTAGGTGTCCGTCTATCATCAGGCGTTGTTTTAGGTTACGCCTGCCATCAAGCGTTGCGCTATTGATCCGTCTCACTCAAACGTATTCCTAGACGTACTCCCGTGTCAAAAGACAGTACATTAGACAACCGCCCAACTACAGACGCTACGTTAAGCGTCCGTCCAATCATTTTTAGTTATCAATCCATAGCGTTTGGGCCGGATCAAAGAGTGAAATTTTTACTCTTTGATCTTTGGATTTGGTCCTATGATCGTGGACGCCCTCATAACCTCAAAAGAAACACTCTCTCGGAGAAAAACTCCTCGGTCTCTGATCCCCAAAAATACGAGAGAGCTAAATTTTTTTTTCTCTTTTTCTTTTATACTGTCTCCCAAAAGTCAAAAGAGAACCTAGCCCTGATTGCTCACCAGCCTTCTTAGCCAGTCACCGACCAGCTCTATATCTAGCCAAACCAACAGCCAATATCCACCTGATCCGCTGCCAATTCATGCCCACGTGCTACACTTGGTCCCACTTTCTCTTTGCCTAGACGTCACTAACAGCACCTCCTAGCCAACGCCCACACTTCAACTATTTTATGCCGTGTCCAGCCTACTACTTCCTTCTGCCTATGCCAATCACCGATAACACACCTAGCCACGTCTTCCAATCTCGGTCCACCTACTTTCTATCTATTTCTCTCAGACACTGACCAGTACCACCTTTTCTACTCTTTCCGTCTATTCCTCTGCTCACAGCCGCCAACCAAAAGTGAAAGCAGCCTCATCTTGCCACGTCTCTCAACAGTAACTCCTAAACTTCTTTTCTGGGCCCCACTCCCAGACTTGCCTTCACTTTTCAGTTCTCTTTGATTCACGTGCTCACAGTCAAAGAAAGCCAAAAAGGCTAACCATCTAACTAACGAAAATACTGAATGTTCCCTCTTAACCAAGCGTCCGCACCTTAGTCCTTACTCCCCCTTTCTGTCATTTAATGTATAGAGCAGATCCAATATGTCCGAAAATATTGGTGCCAAAGAAGAGTTCATGTCTTGTTCCGAACCGCTTACTCCAATGAGCCAAACTCTCTCCCATTTATTCCATTTACCCTTTTAGGTATATAACCTATAAAAACATAAAAATAATAAAATTAATACAAAATTAAAATACTAGTAAATATAAATTAGGTGATAAAAATATAAAAATATATAAATTAGGTGAACTATTGAGAAAATAACAGAGCTTGAGAGATTCGTAAGTTTATCGTGTTTTCTGAATGGGCTAAGAAGCGTATTTATAATAGTGTAAAATAATGGTGGTATTGAGGAGATAAAAAAAGTAGAAATCATGTGGATAATGGTATAACCGCCTTGAAATCTTCGGGAAACCATTATTCCATTACTCCATCAACCGCTTCAACCTTACCACTACTTTATAACTTCCTTGTCATGGGATGTTTGTCACGCCCATGTTGTTATAACCACCATACCAAAATCCCGTGTTTAATCCTCCCATTATGATTTGATTTCTCGTAGAGTTAGTGGAGTCATGGACTCAAAACACGTGAGTTTGTTGTAAGATAATGTTATTGATGAGTTTGTGTCAACACAGTATGATTATGGCCAAGCATTGGCGCTAATAGCAAGGAGCAGGTTGACACGAGCATAGGCGCAAGAGTGAAGAGCTAGAAGACTCGCAAAAGGGGCAAGAAGGGAAAGGCTAGCGTTTCGCTGCTAGCAACGCTAACTAATTGCTTGTGCTAGCACATGCTTTAGCGCTGGTGGCGCGCTAACCTAGTTAAAAATCCAATGTCAAAAACAGTATTATTATTTTCTCCCTTGTCAAAAATCCACTATCAACATTAAGTCCCCTGCTTAGCGCAGAACAATAATGTCTCGTGGTAAGCACTAGATGGTGGTATTGATGCTAGAGAATCTTCAGATAAATATAATTCGTAAGATTAGGAACAATTACTCATCTTTTCCTGCAATATTGCAATATGCTCGTTACGTAGCACATGTCTTTTGGGAGGAGACTGTTTTATAATTATCTGAGGCACTAGTGGTAGTAGCTACATGCGGCTTTTGGTAGAGCTAGAATGCTCATCTATTGGAGAAAAAGAGGTAAGGGAATCACATCTACAAACCTTGTTGAGATGGAGGCGCTAATGGCACGTGCTGAGTCGGTCACTCAGTGAAGCTTGTCACATGCCTCTTGGCAACAGGCGGTCTCGGAGCTTTGGTCAGCAATCATGTTCAGATCCATTCTCATCGGGATAAATTTTAGAAAATTCCACTTATTTGAATTTTAAAGGTTCCCACCTTTGTCTATTTAAACAAGCGGGTGACTCTAACCATTTTCAATTTCATCCATCTCCAGAGCTTTGAATAGCATCAATCCATCACCGTAACATGTCTGACAACAATGGTAGCTCAAACCAAGGCAACTCTTGTGTCAAGCGTACTACTTGGATTGCAAGTCCGGTGAGTTTCTCTTATCTCCCAAGCTTTCATATGCGTATGATGATTATGGTGAGAGCCTGAACATGATTTGATTGTTGTTTTTTCTAGGTTTTTAGGGTTAGGAAGGTACCAAAGAGACATATGACCAGGAGCTTCAAGGAAATGGTAAGCATCTTTCTTCCCTCATTTTTTTGAAACTGTCCACTTTTTTTTCTTCTTTTCTGTGAGTAAATACAAATACATATATATTTGAATTGTTGCAGTAGGAGTTAGAGATTAAAAATGTAGGAGTTAAGGAGAATGAAGAGCTTGTACCAGTGAAACACCGAACAGATGTTGAGGATGGCTTTAAGAATTTTTCTAATATCATGGCTTCCCTTGCGAATATTGATTCGAGTCTTCATGATTATCCCAACGTCGGGCCCCCTTTTGAGTTGGAAATGGAGTCATCATCTCGGAAGTATGAAGCAGTGGGAGGATTTGTTGTGCCAAAATATTATGTGGATCTTTACATGAAAATATGGAGAAAGTACATGCATATTGCTACAACAGAGCTGGTGAAGAGCCATACTCCTATTCTCTTAACAACCGTCGCAGGACTCCTCCCTATTATTGCTGAGATGGATGATGTGTTTCCGTATACAATTAATGACTTAAAAATACATGAATGGGATGAGATGTTGACTACTTGTGAGAGCCTCCATTTCAACATAAACTGGTTACGTCAGCATTTGGAGAGTATGAGAAAGGCTCATATGACAACTTTGGCGCGGAAAAGAAAGCCTTAGAGGAAGAATCCTCCAAAATTGAAGAAATGTCTCGATATCTTCAAACTCGTTCAGAGAAGTATGATGAGAGATTGAGAAAATTACATCATCATGATTAATCTCTACTCAGATACCTGTTTTAGGCCATAGGATAGGTAACGAAACATTCCTTTTTCTTTTCTTTTTTTTTTTTTTTTGGGGGGGCGGGCTCTTGAATAGTTTGAATAAAGAATGTTTCAGATGAATGTAATGGGTTTTGAATTTGAAAGTCCAAGTATATGTTTTGGAATAATCATGAACTTGTGAATGAGATGATGAAAGTGTTTTAGGCATAATATGCCTTGATCCATTTACCATTAATGAATGTCCCTACAGGTTCTCAATTCATATTAACAAGCTCGTAATATCCGTTCAGCATGGCTTGGAGATCACGTAAGGCCCTTCCCACTTTGGAGCAAATTTCGGAGCGGACATATCTTGTCGAATATGTTTTAGATAATTTAGAGTCACTTTGTACACTTCTATCTAAGTTTATATACGGAGTTCTTACCGAAATAACTGAACTTAGAAGTATTAGAGAACTATATTCGGAGTGCTTAGTTGTTGAGAGGCTAGAGCTAAATAAAAGGGACTTAAACCGTTGGTAGAGAATACAGTATTTGAAGAGTTGATCATTCAATACCCATGAGTGAGGTACCAAACCTGCAATTCTTTGTACATGTCTAAATTGTCTGTTTAGAGTGTTTCATATGCGCAAACTCCGGGTAGAATGATGAGCTACCTAACTTTGCACCGATTTCAACACTATTTTTTGATATCTTGAGTGATATTTCTATCAATATTGTAATCATCGTTGATCAGCAAGAAGAATATACGGTTCTTCGAGAATGTGTAACTTTAGGGATTCCAACGATTTGTTTAATCGATACAAATTGTGACCCGGATCTCGTAGATATTTCGACTCCATCCAGAATTGCTAACTCTATCTTGTAGTCTTATTTGCAGTTGGCACCATTCCCTCTCTCGACAATAACAATAGGTCCTTAGAAACACCATATACCACCAACAAGCGGAGCATTAAAAATTTAAAGGAAAGTTGAAGAGTTCAAGGTTTACATGCAACGGTACAATAAAGAGCAAATTACATATTCAAGTAAAGCAACAATACAATGAACAGAATTATATATACATGTTGAAGACTTATGTACAAAAGTGAAAGAAATCAAAAGATATGAGTTAGTGAAGTTCATGATATCGAGGCAATACAAGTTGTGAAGAATCAAGTGGTAAAGTCCTTATCCCACGACATAGTAATTTTATTTTATTTTTCAAGTTTGTATCTTATTATCTTTAAAAAATGAAAAAAAATTAGAAAAGACTAAAAAGGATAATGTTCATTGCTTTAGTGTATATTTGTTTTTTTAATTTTATGCAATAAGTTCGTGGGAAAAAAGAAATTTATAAAGAAGTTTCCAGCAACAAGTAATTGATAAGAAGAGTTATAATTGTCAAGGTTCTACGAAGTTCAAGAGTTCATCATCAACAGTTGAAGACCGAAGAATGAAGACGTTTCTATTGGATGTTGTGAGAGTGGTACTGATTGTCGATCAAGTGAGAAGGTAAGTAAGCATTCCCATCCTCACATAGTGGTTGATTTTTTTTCTCAGAGGTCACCATAAAAAAGATAAAATAAGGATTCTTTTTCGTCCCACGTTCTATGGGATAACGTATTCATATAATTTGGAAGGTTACCTTTCCTTCCCACCATTCACAGTGTGCAAGATTTCTATCTTCACTCCTGCCTGCACACATGAGAACCATAAAGTGCGTCTTTTGAATATTAATTTTATAAAATCCTATTGGTGAGGCAGAATACTTATTCGGTTACTCTTGAGACTGGATTCTTTCATATGGTAGTTTTCTCCTACTTCAAGAGTTAAGCATGAGAATAATGTTTTTTGGCATTTCTAACTTCTTATTGTTAGTGTGCAAAACTTTATGTATTCGTAGCTCTTTGGATGCTTGTGACTTTGAAGTTGGAGTAGGTCTTGTGGGTATACCTCTTGTAAACTCTCACGAGACTATAACTCGTTAACTAGGGACAACTAGGGGTTTAAAGGCTTGTTACACATGCTAAGTGTAACTGTGTCCTCGACGAAATGGAGTTGTTGTATTTTAGTTTAATTTAGACAGTAGCTTGCTCGAGGACGAGCAAAAGCTAAGTGTGGGGGGAATTTGATAAGTGCATAATTTACATGTTTATAATGTCAATTCCATGTTTGTTTTAGCTATAATTCTTGTATTTTATCTTGTGATTACTTTTTATTCTATCTTATGTTTTATATTAGGTGAATCATCTGAAATCAATGGAAATGGTGTTAAAGAAAGTTAAGAAGAGGAAAGGAGTTCATTCTGGCATGGAAAGGAGAGATCAAAGGATGGAAACACAACTTTGAAACAAGAGTTCCAGGAAGATTTACAGTTGGGAAAGTACCTCAAACCCAATCGTAAAAGAAGTCGATTTTGAAGAAAAATTTTCAGAAAAATTTACAGCTGGGTCTAGACTCTCAAACTCAACCGTAAAACTATTTGAAAAGATATGAAGATTTTGTCATTTCCATCTTGTATAGAATTGAAAAACAAAGCTAACCCAAAAAGAATGAGGTCAGTCGGACATCGTATGAGGGAAATATGATCAAAACGGTGAAATACAAGAAAGTATCCAGGAATAATTACAGTTGGGTTTCTTGGAATCGGACCCAACCGTAAATCTGGGGATTTTATGTGAGATTTTTGTGTCAGAAATTCGGTTGGGTTTATTGGCTCGGACTCAACCGTAACTGGGGTAGTTTGGCACTTGTGTAGGCTTCTAAAACAAGGAAAACACGATCCCAGAAGGTTTCAAAACCTAGATTTTGTGGATACTATATAAGGATACATCCAAGACATTAAGAACACATCCTTTTTACACAACTTTGCAAGACTTGGAGGAGATCAACACCAAAAGAGGAGAAGCTAGGGTTTTGGAGCGGTTCCAATATCGTAACGATTTCTTATCTACTTTCTTATATGTATAACATGGATGCTTCTACATCCATGAGTAGCTAAAAACCTAATTGATTGAGGATGAATTCTAAGTTCTAAACATGATTTGATTTAATATATGATTCTATTTTGAGTTCTTCATATGATTATCGTTTGTTTATACTACAAAGAATGTTTACGATTAATTGATAGATTGTTTAGGTGGCCAACTGAATTGATTTGTTGATTTAATCTATTGCTATTTTTGAGTTGTGAGATAATAGTCCAATTACTCGTACACAAGTAAAGAACACGAGACCTTGCAGAGGGATTATGTGGAGCAATTATGTGTATGAACAACACTAGTAAGTGGACCTTGATCTAAGAGTCTACTGCTAGGATTAACATATAAATTCACAAAATATAAAGCATTCGACCAAATTACACATCTACTACTAGGTGGTTAGGACGAATAGAAACTGGCAGGCGAGAACTTCTGTATCCAGTGATATAAGGAATTTTGGGGATAACACTGATCTAGATGTTATTCTGCGATTGGTGATAATTTATGATTAACAATGAGTAGATAAACATATTAACTTGATGAATGTTTAGTAACGAAGAATGATTCCTCGATCATATTTATCTTAATTGCTTGCATCTTAATAACTTTTTATTGCTTTGTTAGTTATTTTCAACCTAAAACAAACCCCCATTTGTGATGTTTGACAATTAGAACACTTTGCTCCTCGTGAGAACGAACTTGAATTCCATTGTATTATTCTTTAATTGAGTGGAAATAAGATCACTAATTTAACTGCACCCACGACACGCATCATTGGCCAATTGTTGGCTTTTTTCTAGCCTTTTTGGCACATGTGTGTGCTACTTTTTGGTTTTGGGAATGTGTCTAGGGCTTCGCCAAGGCTAGCGCTTGCTAGTGCCATGGTTATTGCTTATGCATCACTAGATTTTGGCGTTTACTAATGTTGTGGCCATATTTATGGCCTATTTAGAGTTTCTCAGTCGCATGAGATTTTAATGTTAGCATTACACTTAACTTTTATGTTGTGCACACAGAACATATTCAAGAGATTCAGTCGTGGAAGTTTGCAATCTTGAGATTATGCTTGATGCGACTCTGCAATTAGATGATATGCATCTAAATTAGCATTTTTATCCATATATGGCATTGCCTCTATTATGAATGTTCGCGATTCTTGAATAATCATCATATTTTGAATAATACAAGTAGTTTGCACGTGAAACAACAAAGATTTAGCTGGGTAAAGCCTTGATATTTCGAAAGTGCATAAATATATAAAGAGCTACAAAGCTATTGTAGCTACGAGCCGAATGCGCATTGTTAATTCTTTTGCGGAATATAAAATAGCGGTATGTATTCATAATTTTGATGTTGGGTCAGAAATTTATACATATTTATTTCATGCTTCTGCAACTAGGTAAAAACGATATTATAATTTTCTCTCTTGTCAAAAATCCACTATCAACAGTATTGTACAGAACCGGTGAAGCAACAACTAATTTCATCATTAAATAAATAAATAAAATTAAAAATTAATCTATTCAAATCATAATAGTCTATTATTAAATTATTCAATTAAACTAGTCTAGTATTCAAAATGGTTTTAAAATAAAAACCTAGTTACAACATCAATTAAAACGTGGCAGTGGGTTTTTAAAATCCTTTAAAAAATTAATAAAAATAGAGATCAAAGTGAATAGATTAAATCCTTCTTTTGTGTTCTTTCATCTTTACTATTTCTTGCTTTTTCTTCACGTCTTTCTTCCCCAGCCAACACGGCAACACCAGCCGCCAACCCCTTTCTCTCCGCACAGACTCAACTCCCTTCCGCCTCCAGAAATGCTTCCGTGAGAAACTAAAAAGAACCCCTTTTATACCTTCACTCCCACGTGCTGTGTACGACACGTACACTTCGCTCTCTCTACCTGAGTCTACTCCTGAGTCCTGCCAACATACCCCCCCCTTCTCCATCCACCTCTCATTTCTTTTACTTTTTCATCTGCCAGCAGACCAACAATAGCCTAGCCCAGACCGAACTCCCAGCCTTTGATTCCTAAGACCACGTCACCTTCTCCACACGTGATATTCAGGATGAAGTCCACCTCCACTCCATCTTTTCTCATCTGACGCTGCCAGACTCTTCCAAGCCAAGACGTCCCAACTTCCCAAACCAAAAGAATGAATAATTCACCTGCCTCGTTTTCTGTTCCTTGTCTTTCGAAATTCATCACGACTTCACACTTCACAGCCAAACCAACATTAACCCACTTTCATCTAGCCACGTCTACTTTCCTATTCAACTTTTATTCCTTCTTCCCATGTGCTCCTCTCTATCAGCTTAGACGTCAACTCAATTTAAATCAATTTGTTTCACGTCCTCCAACCCATATGAGCGAACTCTTTCAAACCGGTCAGCTTTGTCTCTACCGATTTTATACCAATTTATTCTATTTAGCCATTGTAACATCGGAATTTTTGGTATATTGACTATAAAAATATAAATATACATTATTAACATAAAAATAGACATTAATAAATATATATTGAACGATAAAATGTATAAATTAAATCAGTATTAAATTTTTTATATAAATATATATAAAAAATTTAAATACTTTATCATTTCCTCATATTTAAACTTTACAATGTTCTCAGTGTAAATTGATTCCTTCAATATAAAATCAAGGTGAGAAATTCCTAATATGATATGCAAACTATAAAAATAAAAATAAAATAGATATAATTATGAAACCAATGAGTTGCCTCCCATTCAACGCTTAGTTTAACGTCCTGATCAGCCTGGCCTTCTGGTTATTGTCCGTACACCAACAATCTGAAAATCTAGGGATCTGCCCAGATAACAATCTGCAATTCTAATAACAACTTAACACAAATGTAATAATATGATAGTACTTCTGAAACCATTATCATAAAAAAGCTACCCCCACACTTAGCTCTTTCTACACTTGGGAGTGTTATAGTACATTAAATTCAGGAATTTCTACAGGTTTCTCATGGGTAACTTGCACAATGTTAGAATCAAGCATAACTAATGTTGGATATTTAAAAGCAAAATAATCATTTAAAACTTTGGAAGCACATAACTCCAATCCCAAGTGAGGTATTTTCCTAAAAATTGGGTTAACAACTCTTTGAGAACTTACTTCGATTAGAGGAGGAGGATCATTAGAAATAGAATTACGCAAAGGATTAGACAAACCATCCACTATCTCTTGTATTACAGGATCCTCATTGTTTTTAAAGAATTCCAATGAATTATTTACCTCTTGTATATTGTGGTCCCCTATCAAACTTTTTAACCAATCTTTGTCAGTTTCTGTCTCAACCAAAAAATCTCGACATCAACGCTATCATTATATTTCTTGGCAAGCTCAATTGGGTCTTCCACAATATAACTCAATCTAGCCTCATTCTCAAATATTTATCATCTTCGATATAAGACTCTTCATCAGAATCTTCATCGACCTCACATTCTCCATTAGCAAAACGTCGTTTGAATTCCATACGTATGGTACTACTAATTTCTTGGAGGATTTCTTCCGATGCTCCGTCATCTTCCAGTTGATATAGTTTTTTCGAGAGTTTTCTTATGTTTACACGTTTTCCACCCTTACTTACAATAGGATAACTAAACCGTGACTCTTCCCGTTGAATGAATAAATGATTATAAATACGATCAGGAGTCGGGTAAGTTATACTATTGTAGAATTCATTTGGTAAAACGTTCTCTCTGTTAAGTGTTAGATCAAGCTGGTCTAATCTTTGTTGCATGTCCTTTAAATGATCTAAAACCTGCATACAACTCAAGTGGAGCCAATTAAAAGTATAATTATCCCACCTTCTTTGTGGTTGTTGACCACCATACCCACCATAAGGTTGTTGGTATATTTAAAAATCACCAAAAGATTTCATAGAATATTGACCAAAACCAACATATTGATTTTGATTGTATCCCGTGTTCGGTTGGAAGTTACTGAAAGATTGAGAATTATAACCAAATTGATTACCACCATAATGTGCCTGATCTTGTGCATCATCCATGTAATTTCCGTAAGGAAACATGATGACACACAAAGAGTAAGAAAAAAAAAACTAATAATCTAAAAAGAAAAGTAAAAGTGATATATACAACCTGTTTCCAGAATCTACCTTCCGCTTTTAAGGGATGACGAATTCCACCAACGATTAGTTTCCACCACGAAAACCTAAAGCCTCAAAAACACTAAGAGAAAAACGTAAAACCAAAAAGAAAATCTCAAACAAAAACAATTGCTACTGCTCCACCGTCAGCGACGCTAAAATTTGATGTGTGTTGTTTGCGCAGCAATTTAGTTTAGATGTTTCCCACTAATACTAACAAGTATCCCCAATTGATGTAATACTTCGTTCTCTCTTTATCCAGATAACCCTAAAGTATCCCCAATCGATGTAATACTTCGTTAAGCCTCCATATGTCAACACATACTGCAATCGTTAATATCTAAATTCTTTTCCACCAAATAACCTAGTGCTTATCGCCAAGAGATTCAACTTGAGGAAAACATTAATATCCGTGAGACGAGTTATTCATAGGAAATACATCGCACAATCATGTCATATTCAACCTAGGCCAAGCTTTACTTGAGACTTCCTTCACGATTCTCACCGCTAGTGATCACAAATTGGTACTTGTTGCTAAGGTTCCTGATAGAATTACCTAAGAACCCTAACTAGCCATAAAAAATCTCCCAGGATTATTTAATTTGCAACTTAAACATTCAAGAGAACCAATCATATTATATGAACACAATCACATAATTTTTATACACCGTAAAACATGAACGATAAAAAGAAGATCGTGAATATTGATAATAACCATCCAGATTGATTCATATGTTTAGGAATTCAAACTATATCCCAAACCAATAGAAGAATTATCTAATCGTAGGTTTACTAAAACCCATGGAAAATATACAAAGAAGAAGAATGATGGTTTCCCATACAGGGAAAACCCTAGGTTTTTGATGTTGAAGATGTAATATGAGAGGTATAAGATAACAGATTACTTCTAAAGATTATTAGATGTCTTGTTTGATCCTTAGATTTCTTCTTTTATAGCCTTCATACTTGGCTCTCAAGTTTCCTCTCTCTAGGGTTTAGAATCCTTCTGGGACCATGTTTTCTTGAGTTAGAAGTCAATTTCGCGTCCAAATATGTCCGAGGTCGGTGTCAAGTTCGACCGATTTGATTGGAACACTTTCTAGCAGAACATTCTCCTGTAGACTCTTTGAAAATATTGATTTTTATGCTCCAGGTTCGGCTGATTCGTGGTGATGAATTATCAGTCGAACATCTCTCTGTAGACTCAATTATTTCAAGCTTGTTTTTTTCCATAACTTCTTCATACAAACTCGGAATGACCTCATTCTTTTTACGTTGGCTTCGTATTTCAATTCCCTTCAAGATGATGATAAGAAAATCTTGATTTGAACGAGTCGAACTTGGTATTTGATCTTCCTTCATTTGTAGCACTTTATTCCTTGTTCATTTTGTATTGTAATGAACTCATTTTTTCTTCTTCGGTTAAATCCGCTTCATAACCCCTAAGAAATTAATAAACAAACAAAATCAAAGGATAATATTATAAAAACTAACAAGAAAACAATGCGTTAGAGTACCAAATTAATGCAAATATTGCACCTATCAGTTATGTCAATTGAAGATAAAAATGAGGCCAATGATTGTCCTAGATTTTTATTGAAATCTTTAAGATTTATATCTTGTAAAAAAAGGCGCCATACTGTAAATTAATTTGATAATTACATTCAATGTAAATTTAGACTTACATTTAGTGTAAACTTATATCTTAATTCAGTAAAGTTAAAAGTTAGCAAACTAAAACTAATCTATTTTGAAAGCAAATTACGCATATAATTAAGGGCTTATAATTAAAACTAAAACATCATAATATACTCCTTCATTGACCTGTGGCTGGTGGATGACAATGAGAAATAATAAATTGTATTTGTGCAACATCATAAGGATGTAGAAACAAATTACGAAACAAAAAGATTTCTTGTTCACTCTTCATCATTCCTAAATCGACATGCTTAACACATTTTCATTGGTATCGTCAATCATTCTTACTTGACGAAATTGCATGGTTAAATCCACAAATCGCATCACCCTTTATGTTAGTCATACAAAAACGACCCACCAACCCCGCTGAATCGCGATTATTGCCGTTCATTGTTTCTTCTTAATATTTCTGAAATATATTTTCCCACATGGTGTTTTCTTGTTTTTGTGCATCATAGATATTATCTTTTGTAAAAAAAGAAACTAATTCCTGCAAATGCATTGATCTTAGGCTACTGTAAATTTACAACCTCGTACTAAATTTATATGTTGAGATTGAAAATCCATATTACAAAAATATAGAAAATGGTGAAATTTAGAGAAGGTGTAAAAACATAGGTGAATTTTTTTATATTAAAATAAATGTGATTAAGAGATTGAGAATTGTAGAGAAGGCGAGTTTGAAATGAGTTTGAAATTAAATATTTATAGGGGACGGATTCTTACCGCTGGATGATAAAACACTGAACGACATACATAACACCGAGCGACCATGTCTCTATCGTTGGCGGTAAAAACTTGGTCATGAGATGTACTGTCTACCGAGTAGTCAAGACTCTACCTCGATGGGTAAAATGGAAAATTTGCTAGTTCACCCATTAATCATAATGACTCTTGTGTATGTCTGTCCAATCATGAAATGATTAAATCGTTTTGAGCATTTTCTTGGAGAATATATCAGCCCGTACAACGAATTTTCTTATTTACATATACAATCTTATTTACCAGCAACTTTGAACCCTTTCGACTGAGTCATATAAATCTTTCCATCTAAATCAACTTGCAAAAACGTTGCCTTCATATCTAACTGAAATTTGACCACAATCATACGGCGGTACCAAGGCCGAAAAAATACAATTTAAGGAGTGTTTGACCACTTGAGAAAATAATTTATCATAGTCATGTCCTTCCTTTTGGACATAATTAACCTTTAACTACTAATCCTTCCTTGCAAAGAAATTCATCATCTTGAAATCCTTTTTTCTTAGCCCAGATTATTTTGCAGTATATCGCATTCTTGTGAAAATATTTCTACTCTTCACGCATATCATCTTCCCTCATCAAAAACATGTAATGCATATGATATATAATCATCTATCCAACCCGGATTTTTGGTTTGTCTCGTTAAAGTTCAAAATAGTAATCAACCTTATCAATATGACAATGTTGCTCATGATCACCCTCTTATCCACTAGATTCCAAATTTTATACCCTTTTGACACCTTTTTTCATGCCCATAAATACTCTATTTATTGCACAAACATCGATTTTAATGGTACCAAGCAGGACAACCGAATACGTGAATACAATCATAACTTTAATTAAGTTACATTACCATACTATTTTTCCATATGAATTAAGCTGAAGGAAACAAAACAATAAGAAAGCAAACATATACACCTCCGTTTCAGGAAAAGAGTTACTATCATTTTTTTATTTTAACCTAATAATAGGCCAAATTAAAAAAGTGATAGTAACTCTTTTCCTGAAACGAAGGGAGTATAATTGTTCCAACCCAAAACGTTTTACCTAATCCATCACTCGATAATCTACGATGAAATTTTTCCAACAAAATATGATTTATGATATTTGTTATCTCATTCTGTTGTGGTGTCTTCTGCATGTTGAGTATTTATATCTATGTATACCCTCATCCTAACGTAGTTGCCAGAATGGATCACTTGTGTTTTATGAACGTAGTACTTTGATCTCTATGTTATTCGGGTTCTTATTTGTTTTCTTCCACTTCTCAAAGTAGCATAGTACCCACGTACGCCTAGAATAGGCATCAATAAAAGACAATGCAAACCAGTGTTTTCCTCCCAATGACGCATTCTTAGAAGGACCCATATATTTGAGTAAGCATAATAAAAAACTCCAAGGATGTTGTGGGTTGTTGTGCTAGATCTTGTTCTTGTTTTCTTGTTGTTAACACAGTGTTTACAAACTCTAATTTGCAGGCAATAACACCATCTAACAATTTTTCCGAATGTTGTGGGTTGCCCACCTTGATATGTGATCCTCGTATAGCTCCAAAAATAACATTTCAAATTCCATTATCAACAACTAGTTTGTACTCGTTAGCCTATAAGTTCCAAGTGAAATCAGATTTTTATTCAGTGTAGGTAACCCACTTTAATTTTTGGAACAAACTCTAATGTTGTGGGTTGCCCACCTTGATATCTAATCATCATATTGCTCCAAAAATAACCTTTCGAATTCCATTATCAGCAACTAGTTTGTACTCGTTAGCCTATAAGTTCCAACTGAAATCAGATTCTTATTCAGAGTAGGTACACCTTACATTCTTCAACTCTCTGACCATGCTGTCATGTAATTTTATACAAATACTACCAATCCCAATGACACTCGAGTTATTACTTCCCATAAGAACTTCCACTTTAAACTTAAGTAAGTTTAAAAACCAACCCCGACTAGGACACACATGATAAGTAACACCCGAATCAGTAACGTATGTATTACTATCACACAAACATAAATTGATAACATAATATTCATTGAGAAATATGACCCAATCTCGAAATTTTCACAAGCTTCGGCAACATTTACTTCTTCCTTATTTTTGTTTTCTCTTTCCTTGAGCTTCAGACAATTCTTAGTCCAATGATCTGTATCGATCATGACACCATACACATTCTATCCTTGGCTAAACATACACTCGTTTAGAACACCCTCTGCTTTTAAGACAAGATTTCTTGATTCGATCTGTCGGTTGACCTTTCAATGTACTAGCAAGATGTCATTAGTTTCTTTTGAGATATCCTTTCTATCCATCTTTTAAATTCTTCGCTACAATATGTATTAGTGACGTACGTTATCGTATTATAATTCTGTTATGTCGTAAAGTAACCTACTGATTACAAGATTGTACTTATTTGGAAGAGAACCAAACATAATGTGCCTTTTCTCATCATCAATAATCTCATCAAAGTTTCCAATTCATTCAGCAACTCGGAGAATGAACCTAGGTGCTCGGTCAGGGTTGCACCCTTTTTCATGTTATACCATTTCAAGTTTCAGTATAAATATATTCATTTATCTATGTACATTCTTTATTAAATACTCTTTACCTAGATTTTCCGATAATACTCTAGCCGAAATGACATGCTGATAATTCACTCGCACCTATATTTCCAAACAACTTCTGATAGATGCAAGGCATAGCTTATTCACCATGGGTGAATGTTTATAGGACATCTCTGTTGGTCAATAATTTGGAGCCTTCTTTAGGCTTAAATGAACAAAAGCATCCAGAACATAGGTTTATGGTAAACCTATGTTATTATTTCCTATAAAGTTCCTTATCTTGAATTGTGTTCTATGAGAGTTAAGTGTTTCTTCTTTTGTTTCTTTATTATTATTTATTGATACATATGTATCCATAGTAGTGTCTTTTGGTTGCTCAGATCAACCATCGTTTACAAAATCAAACAAATAAAAAAATAACTATTCTGCAATATGAAAAATACTCGAAACTCCAAGAACGTAGCCTAAGCTGTTCATGCCAATTGTTACGTCAAAATCTGCGAAAGCGTTAACTCAACTGCACAATAATAATCTTAATAATGTATAAATAAATTGAACTCACAAGCACTCAAACTAACGGAGCGACCACAAGAATTAACGTGGTTGAATCTTCATGAAGAAAAAGATAAGTTTTTATATTACTGTATTAAGCTCACAAGAGAGAACATGAGATGTGTTTATTTGTTTCTCTCATGGGCTATTTATATATCTATCTATGCCGTTTAACTTAATATAATAGTTAGAATTTCCTAACTTGGCTCTTAAACACCTAAATTATAGGAACAAATTTACACAAGATAAAGTTTAACTTAACTCAAACTTCCTACCGACATAACGAGGCAAATTGACTAAATTTATCTCTGTGTAAACTTTATATTGCAAATCCTAGATGGTATGGGTTTTTTCATTTTTTACGCCAGGCTTAAACCTAAAATTTACACACGGTTTATAAGCCTTTTAAAATTGATCATAGAAAAAGCAGATTTTACTATTTTAGGCTTTTAAGGGCGGGCTTGAGCCAAAGAAAATCAGGCCCTGGTCCCGACCCTGGTGACAAATCGGGTTGGTCAGTGTTCAATAGAAAGGAAATAACCGATTGCAAGGGTGTCTCACCAACTACTAACGACTCAACTTTTTGCAAGCATTTAACTTATGGCCCTCTGTATCAAGAAAACAAATCTCCACCACATTTTACACCCTTCAAATGCAACAGAGTAGTCCCAAACGAGGTCCACTGCACTCCATTGAATAGTGGTTGCTCCATGAAATCAAGTTCTAGATTTCTTCTTTTGTTCAATATTTAGTTCCGCCAATCAAGAATTGTTGCAACTCGTTCAAGTTTATTTTCCAGAAAACTAAGTTACAGTTAGCTCATTTGTCCTAGGTTGTTATATTTAAGAGCCGTAAGCAGTCTGTTTTCTTTTTGTAAGAAAAAGTTAACGATCAGCATGGCAAACATTATTCGACAGAACAATTTCAAGAATTATATATAATAAATAAATATAGGAAAAATTTCAGTTTGACCCTATTTTAGATGGTCCTAAGACAGTTTGGTACTTATTTATTTAAAAATATTAAAAAAATCTAAAGAACTCTTTTCTTTTTTATTTTCTCTCACTTCTTTATGTGATATATAGTTTTCCTATCTTTTTTTATTTATTTTTCACGATTCATAAAAGCATCTCCAATGCTAGGGTCAAGGTCTTAAAACTATACGCCACTTAGGATTTAACACCTTTTTCACCAAAAATGATCTCTAATGCTAGGGTCAAGGTAATGAGAAAAGATGACATCGTCAAGTGGGGGTAAAAGAGAAAGTCTAGATTAGACCTTCTTCATGACCTTGGGTCTTAAGACCTTAGGGATTGGAGATGAACTTTAGGTAAAAAGTTTATCTTTATATTTCTTTTTTGTCATTTAGTCATCCAGATTAAACTCAAAATGCTAGTTCATTCTAACAATTCATTATGTAGAATAAACTCGTAATGAGAGTTCATTGTAGCATGTAAAGGTGGTTCATTCTGTAAAATGAACTCGTAAAGTTAGTTCATTACAATGGTAGTTCACTCTACCAGTTCATGTTTTAGAATGAACTCGTAATGGTAGCTCATTCTTACAGTTCATTTTGTAGAATGAACTCATATGGTTGTTCATTCTAGCAGTTCATTTTGTAGAATGAACTTAAAATGCTAGTTTATTCTAACAATTCATTTTGTAGCATTTAATGATACAGTAAAACCTCTATAAATTAATAATGTTGGGACCGGGATATTTTATTAATTTAGCGAGATATTATTATATTGATAAATTAATAATTTATTAATTTAAAGAGGTTTTACGTATTACCTTTAAATTTCCAAGTCCAATGTACTAGTTACAATGTATATTAGTTAGATGAAAAATAAATTACAAAAACAAGTTCCAAGGCACATTTTATGAAGGTACATTCACAAATTAATTGAATTTGTCAAGTTCATTGTTTTTGAATAAGTAAAAAGTTAGTTCATGGTACCAAAAAGTTGGTCCATGGTACCAACGCAGTATATTAAACATGGTTAGAAATTGATCACTATAAAATGTCCATTGAAATTTTTTAAAATCACATCAACTATGGCTCCTAAACTAAAAGGTGTTCAAAAATCAACAATGACCGATCAACAACGAAAATTGTTATGCGAGTATAAGAGAGATCACCAAGGATGCACTCAACAAGATTTGGTGCAGTGGGTTGACAAAACTTTCAATTTAAAAGTTAGTCAAGGAACAATATCAAACACTCTCAAGCAATCATCAGAGTTCCTATCAGCTGACTTTGACAAAGGTGGATCTTCCAAGCGTCACAAACCAGCCATGTACCCGGACATGGAGAAAGTTGTTTATGAATGGTTTCTCCAACATCAAGAGCGTGTGAATATAACAGGAGAGCTAATCATAGAGAAGGCGGTTGAGGCGCTGAAGCTTTTGTATCCATAGGATTCTTCAGAGCATAAACTTTCACAAGGATGGCTTGAGAAATTTAAGTTAAGGCATGGTATCAAATCATATCGCCGTTTCGGAGAAAGTGGCTCAGTCGACATACATGACATGGAGAAGAAATTGGAGTCTATAAGGGAAAAAATTGATCAATTTCCTATGAAAGATGTTTTTAATATGGATGAAACTGGTTTGTTTTACAGGTTACAAGCTGACCATTCACTTGCAACAAAACAACTTGAAGGTAGGAAACAGGACAAGGAAAGACTTACAATTGTTATTTGTTGCAATGAGGATGGCTCGAAAAAAATTCCTCTATGGATCATTGGTAAGTATGCAAAGCCACGTTGTTTTAAGAATATCAACATGAATAGCCTAGATTGTGAATACCGTGCCAGCAAAAGAGCATGGATGACTGGGTTGCTTTTCGAAGAATATGTTCGTTGGCTGGATGAAAAAAATGCACGGTCGAAAAATTCTCTTGGTAGTGGATAATTGTCCATCCCATTCAAATAATATCCAAGGGTTGCAAAACATTGAGTTGTTTTTTCTACCGCCAAACATGACTTCAAAAATTCAACCATGTGATGCTGGGATAATTAGAGCCTTTAAAATGTACTACCGTAAAAGGTTTTACCGTAAGATTTTGGAAGGTTATGAGTTGGACATTTCTTCTCCGGAAAAAATTAATGTTTTAGATGCTATCAATTTGGCCGTCTCAGCTTGGAGAAATGTGCAACAAGAGGCCATAGCAAATTGCTTTCGACACTGTAAAATTCGTTCGGCGAATCCAACCGGCTCAAGTGATTTAAACGATGTAAATTCTGGGGAAGACATTCGTGAGCTTGAGAACTTGATTACAGGTATGCATTATCGGCACAAAATGGATGTGAATCACTTGCTAGATTATCCTGGTGAAAATAATGAATGTTACGAGGTTCAAAGCATTGAAGAAATTGTGGCGGATACCATTCAAAATCCGGTCGATGACGAAGTTGGGGATGATTCAATAGCTTTGGAACCGGTCACTCGGAAAGAAGCATTGCAATCGGCAACAACTCTTCACAACTTTTTGTTGCAATACAAGAAGACAATGCCCCAACTCTTAAGTGCAATGAGGAGATTTAAAGATGAACTCAATATATATTTGAAGTTCAACAAAAAACAAATGACTATAGATTCAGTTTTTACTAGACAATCTTAGAATTTGGAATCTTTTAGTAATTATTAATTTATAGTTTCATTGGGACCAATATATATACACTGGGATTTCAAAAAAGTTATTATCTTATTATTTTATCGATCGGGGTCCAATTTTATACTGGTCCCAAGTTGGGACTGGACAAATTATTAATTTTATCGAGGTTATTAATTTATCGAGTATTAATTTATAGAGGTTTTACTGTAGTTCATTTGGTAAAATGAACTCGCAAAGTTAGTTCATTACAATGATAGTTCATTCTAGCAATTCATTTTGTAGAATGAAACCGTAATAAAAATTTATGTAACAGTTCAATTTGTAGAATGAACTCGTAATGATGGTTTATTCTAGCATGTAATGGTAATTCATTACAATGGTAGTCAATTCTAGCCGTTTAGTTTGTAGAATGAACTCGTAATGATAGCTAATTTCATAGTTTATCTTCAGCTAAATGATAACATAAAAATTAAAGATTCAAAAAATAGTGAAAGTGGTATTCGTTTTGTAGATCTCGTTAAGAGCTTTCCGAATATATAAAATTTGTTAAATTTCAACTTGTGGTTTGAGAGATATTTTCCTATTTACTTTTAGAAGAGAGAAAAAATAAGAGAGAAAAATGATATTTCCTTGTTTTAAAAAATGATGACGTCATTCTATGTGAGTAATATTTACCCTATGACCAAATAATAATTTTTAGACCTAATTGACTTATATTTTTTCAAAATGACCTTAAAACAATTGGATCAAGTCAACAAGACCTAACTAACACAATATATTTTATATTAGGACCAATTAATAGTTTTTACGTAAACATAAACATAATAGATTGGTGATCAACCATAAACATCATAGTAAAACCTCAACAATTACATATATAACAAATTACATAAAATTATTCGATTAATGTCTTACAATAAGATGGATCAGTTTTACATTTGCCCTTGCAAGCTGAACCAAAGGAGCATAAGTATATCAAATTGAATCACACAAATGGGTTAGTGTCTATATACCTAAGACATATAATAGAAACCAAATTACCAAGTTTTCTTCTAACTGTTTCATTCTGCCAATATGCGCCAGACAATTGGTTGGAAACTCTAAAGCCAATCTAATGCATGGTGGAGATACAAACTCTACACTAACCCTCATAATGTTCAGACTCTCTATATAGTATCGGATATGTACAATGCTTAAAGATATACTACTGTATAGTAAAGCTAGCTAATTATTTCAACTTCAAATTTCCATTTTCAACTGGTCGGGGGCGCCATGAAGAAAAGCCACTGCACCGCAAATAATAAGGAGACGTAAGCTTGGAATTATCGAGTTGGAGTACTTGTAGTTGGTTTGAGACTATAAATAATTCACAAAATGGAATTCTCCGATTTACAAATATACAGAAATTAAACTGCAGTGAACATATCACTTCTTTTATATGTATCAGAAAAAGAATAACTTTTTTGTTGTTGTAAATAACACATAATGTCCCAGTCCCCCAGAGACTCTTGAACAAAACAATAAGATTCCGAACAGAAACTTCTTTGAGTGATCATTAAATTAACAAGCAGTATAGGGACTTTTGGAGCAATTTAATCTGAAAGGATTAGAGTGGCCATAAGAATTAAGGTGTAAATTATGATCGATTCTAGATGCACATAAACGTGTATTTATTGATATGGCATGATGTGTTGGAATATGAGACCACAAGTCTATCCAAAATCCATTTTCTGACTAGGCCAAATCATTATGTAAGGCGTTTTCTGTATGTGTTCTTTGAACGAGTTACCTGTGCATTTTATTTTGTGACCACCACAGTGTTATTTAGCTAAAAGTTTTGGCCTAGGTTTTCAAAGTGTAGCAGAAGTGAATCCAAGTAATTTTATCAACATATATGTAAGCCAAAAGCACGGCTAGAAGTATGTTTTTATAGTGTAATTACCTGAATTTGTGGGGTTGTAATTACTGTAAACAGAGTTATCAGGACTTGTGGCAAAACTTTGATTACCGTCTCTTTCCCAAGCTGGTGGTTGCTGTTGCAACGTATCAGGATGCCATAAATGGTGCTGTTGAAGTAGTTGATTCTGAAGTTGTTGATCATGATCATACTGAAATTGATGTTCTGCTCCTCCTCCTCTTGTACCAGTTGTAGTAGAACTACTGTTGTTATTCATGATATGGATTAAATCCGGCCACAATGAAGGGTCAGAAGTAAATGTACTTGGAAAGCTACTAGCAGTTAAACTTCCTCCACTCTGATATTTATTTTTCAAACAACAGATTAGGATCAAGTGTCGGACAACAACCTCAATAGGGAGATAGAGAGGGGAATGGTTTCATACTTGTAGTGACAATAAGCTGAAGTCGATTCTTGGATTAACTGTAGCAAGCTTCATCGATAGAAACTGTAGTCAAGCAAATTCATTCACGGTTAAAGGTGTTTCTTTTTTTCTTTGTCAGCTGTCACTTAGTCTCAGTCTTTGCTTAAAAATCACCGATATATATGTGCATTGCACATGTTTCTCAGAGGTTAGGGCACTCTCAAAACAAATAAAGTGCGTAGTTACTATTATATGGTATGGTAAGACAAAAAATACGGACCTCAACTTGACGCTGAAGGGACTGGACGTGGTTTATTATCTCGTCGAGCACTAATGCAGTACCTGTTATCTGCACATAACAATTTCCTTTTCTTATTAACAAAACAATGTTATAGCAACTGAAGTTACAGATGCAAGTGACTGTTTTGCAAATCATAAAGTTTCAGTGTTTCAAAATTTCAACTGGTAATACGTTTTACATCTGTGTGCATATTTTCTTATAAAATAATATATGATGCAAACCCTTCTCATATGCTTTTCCCCCTTAAGTAAAAGGATGTATTATCAAAGTAAGCTTTCAACATGTATAAGATTGTCCATACCACAGTGTCCAACTGGAGTTACTGGACCTAGAAGGAGATGACTTACCTAGTTGATTGTCCATATGAGACAGTATCCAACCGGACCTACAAGGAGAGGACTTACAATTGAACT
The DNA here is from genome assembly GCA_023531435.1 of Papaver californicum. Classification (NCBI taxonomy): domain Eukaryota; kingdom Viridiplantae; phylum Streptophyta; class Magnoliopsida; order Ranunculales; family Papaveraceae; genus Papaver; species Papaver californicum. Next base: position 5,995,092 of record JAJJMC010011023.1, on the reverse strand, counting down.
TTCAGTAGGAATCTTCCACTAACTATTCGAGAGGAAAAAAACCCTCAAGAGTCACGTTATTTATGCTGAGAATGTTATCTAGTACCTTGCCAAGTAAATCATATCCTTGTCAGTTTGATTAGTATAAAACTTGTAAGTCACTCCGTTTGCAATTAAAAAACATGAGTTGACTAGTTAAGCGATCAAATAATTCTAATCAACCGATATCAATGGCTATAACTCGAGCTATAAAACCACACTGTAAAAATCATTGGGAACTTTTGTGGGATCAAGGTGTAACCAGAAGAACCATCATCTAGTATATCTCTTAGAAGAAAAAGTCCGCAAAACCCCTTGGCGAGGGGGTGTCTTGGGATAAAGTCTCTAAAGACAGTGTGTGGGTTGCAGGAAAATATGAAGCGAAGAATTACGATAGAGACACAAAAGCAAGAAAACTTCAGGCGACATGGACTGCGGAGAGACACTTAAACATGCTGGTGCGTCCATACTCCAGATATGATATTAAAATAACTCTAAAATGAGAAAAGGAAAACTGTACCCCAAGAATTTCCAAGTAACAGATATGAATCAAAGAAAATTCTTATCGAAAGGTTAGTTAATACTTTTTTTGTTTTAGTGTAGTTAGTTGGGAATGGGGTACGTAAGGGTTCACATTATAGTATCTCCAATGAGAGCAGTGATTTACTATCCAACCAATCACATTTATGTTTTTAAGTGGGACCCGGGTATTTATACGTACACTGATAGGTAGGCCTACACATAAATGAATCAAGCATAAGCTTTGAGGTGCAGAAATCATTTGAATGACAAGATGTGATGGACGTTACTACCTTAGCTGGAATAATGGACATCGATTATATGTTTCTAAGGTCACCAACTTGGATGGTTACTGGATAGATAAGGTGGTCATAGTCGAGCATGTGATATGCACGAGCTTGTCGAGGACCAGACGAATGCTATCGTATACTATGTTAAAGTAACCAAAAAAAAAAGTTGTTGAAACAAAGATTTCAAATAGTTAAAATTATAAAACATTCGGTTAAACTCTTCCAAGACAATCCTCTCATGCGAAAAGTTTTTCTCTTGTGGGTCTCATGATCTACCAATTCACTTATGAGGGTCATTCATTATCCAATTCTAAGATATGCGGTCTTTAGGGAATTCAAATGGACGGTCCGTCTTACAGTTACAGGGGAGATGGACCAGTTAATTAAACTACCAAACCCCTGCCTAGCCGAGGATGTGATTGTTGTATTGGATTACTACGTAAACAATGACAGACAGCTACCAAATACACCCACGACAACTTGTACCAAAGTTATCTAGTTACATCTCAAAACTAAAATGCTTCGACTTCACCGCAGGGCATCTACAAGTCCATGATGAAAAAAAGTGCACTCTTTTTTTCAGCTCAAACAAATCCAAAGAGTACCTCTTCACATGTCAGGATAAACATCTGGATATGCCTAGCTAATGGTCGAGCATTTAAATGGGCACTAATACTCCGAGCAGGCTGTTGATGCTCCTGACATGTGTACATACTCCCTTGGCTGTGGATCCACACTACAGGAATTGCCCTAAGCAACTGTTTATCAAAAGATACGACTTGTGCACTCACAAAATGTCCAACTTTTACTGTTTAGGAGTAAAATTGGCAGTATATAAATGAAAAAAGTCTTTATCAAACGACCACCACGGTGGTCCAGAAAGTGTATGTACCAATATTACACTATAAAGTGCACAAAACTGTGTTTTTATTTTCAAGCAATGTCCTTATGTTTTAACTTACTCGAATGAATAACATATGAAAATTTTGTTAGGTAAAGCTTTTGTACGATAACATCAAGTGCCGGTCCTATTATGTAATTATAGCAAAAATAGTCGATAAATATCAAAAGCAAATTAAGCATTTACTAACCTTAGCGCATCCGGGGACCAGTTCTTGCAGCAACTTCATCCTTGCATTAATTTTCTCTCTTCTTGCCTAACAAACATTAAATAGAAAAACCGAAGTAATTCTGCTTAACACTGCAAGAGAAGAGAAAGTAAAATAAGTAATTTATTAAAGAGGAAAAGGTTTTTTACTCTTTCAGCTAAGCTATGACTGTCAGTAGCTTGTCCTCGACGAGCTCTAACATGAACATAAGGAAGTTTCTTGCAATCTGCTTCCTTTTCAGAAAGTTCCTTGTCTTTACTCTTTCCACCACAAACTTTAACCTATTTTCCAGAAGAGGGAGAATGAACTGAGGTTTACAAATTTACACAAAAAGTAAAACCAGTACGATAATAGTAATTTTTCCTAAATGATGAATGAATGAATTAATTAATCTTTATGATTTTCAATTTACCTTTATCTTCTCTCTTTCTTTTCTCTTTGTTGATGATCTCTTCCTAATTTCACTTGAATCAGAAAAAATGGGTGGTGAATCTGTATCGATTGGTTCTTTCTTTAATTCGGTTGAATTTGAAGAAACAACGAAATTCGTTGCAGACATTTCTTCCTCATTTTTGGTAAAGATTGAAAACGTTGATGCTCGTTCACCAAGATCTGAGCTCGTAATGAACATTGAAGAACAATTAGTATTATAACTTTGATTTAACTTCCTTTTCTGAGTATCTTCATTGATTTCCATGGCCAAAATCAGTTGATTCTGACTTAATTCCGGTTCGTGTAGTAACTCCACAGCTTGATTTGGTGGAAGCCCGAGAAGAGCTGTGAATGAGTTTCCATTTTCAGTTGTTAATACTTCCGTAATGTTTCCCGCCATTAATCTCTGTAACTTTTTTTTTTGCAAATTCGAAGCTTATTCTTCTTCTTCAATTTCACCTAATTTTTTTCTCTTTCAAGATATTTTTTCTCCAATTTGACGAAAATGTAGTCTATATAACTACTTTATTGACACTTCAGAAAAACAGGAGTTTGTCGCAGCAATCTTTGTGGAGAAGAAACAGGGAGAAATTAAGAGATTTAAGAAGAAGAAATAGTTGCATCCTTTTTATATATTAGTAAAAAAAGATCTCGACGGATATATTTCAAGGATGGCTGCTATTGCGAATACTGAAGTCGCTAAGGGGAAAATCAAAATTGTTGGTCAAACTCAAGGCTCAATTTTTCGGCTAGAAAAGCTCACATTTCCGCTACAGACAGTCCTTTTAAAGTCAAATGGTTTTCTTTTTTTTATTATTTATTTGCAAAGAAACAAATCATATGGATTTAGTTTGGTGTATTATAGTTAGCATTAGGATGCAGACCTGCCAAGAGATATGCAAGTTTACAACTGTATAGAGTATAGGCTTTGCCTCTATATAAAAGTGGGTACTCGTTGATTATTAATTCTGTCAAAAAAACTTAAAAGTTTTAGCGTGGTTAGAACTGTCAAGTGTCAACCACAGACAAGTTGCATCAAAACTCAATAATAAAGATTTAAAACAGCACGTACTCTTTGCTATCGCTTACGGTTAAAACAAATGGAACGTTGGAGAAATTATAGCTACATCTCAAACCCTTGGCCAATAGTTCCAGACCTTAGACACTAGCAATGAGTTGTTCCTATTTAACCGTATTGATTGAGTTCGTACTCGTGATACATAAACGGCTGGTATTCTTTTTGTCATATTTTTCCATCTTTAACAAACCTGCGTGAGGAGAGTTTGAGATATTATTCTACCTAATAAGTGAAAATAAAGTGTCAAGAATCAAGATGCATGAACTAAGTAATTCAGAAAAGGATCGAAACCAAACCAAAACTAAACTACGTGCAGTAGTTAGTGTTCCGTCAATTTTGAACATCATATTTTAAGCCAACATGTTTAATAGGTATAAGTTGTTGGTAGTGACAATAACCAAATTAGGAGTAAGGTTCTGAAAACCAAACATTTTGGTTGGTTGAATCTGCCTTAATTATTATTAGTGGCCACATTACTACATCAGCCGCCTTTTCCCATGGTATATTATCACACTTCATCTGTACGGAAGTGATTCGGAGAGCTAGCAGAGCTTAGTTGAGAATTCTCTTACCGGCAAAGGGATAACTACGTAAAAGCTAAGATGTTATAAATTTATCTAATCATGATGTTGATATTTAAACTTAGATTATTATTCTAACTCTTAAGACATGCTAATCATACAAATATTTTTGGAGAACATAGTTTTTCTTAGTTAAGCATATGCATTTTTTTACTTTTCTATTAATATCTTAACTCTTTTATGTGATTGAAGTAATATCGGATTAAAACATAGATGCTTATAACGATGATGTCTGCAATTCGTATGTGAATATGAATAATGAATACAACTCTAGGTAATATATAGACAAAACTCATGCAGGCTAATGATCCGTGAACATTGATTATATTTCATGTTAATCTAACTTGATTTATGTATAAGTTCTTTAAAGTACAGGCTAGATGAAACTAGCAAAGTCAAGAACTTTTAGTAAGAGATCATATTCAAATAAGATATAATCATGGATTAGCTTTGCTAAGTCTATTGATATTTCGAATTCCAAAAATCTTACTTATAGAGAACTTGAAATTAAGTTTGACATAAATCCCGAGTGTTTTATTGAAAATATCAAGATTAGCAAACTTATTTTTGAGTTTGTAAGGTTTTTGTTGTAGTAGTTTACTACTAATGATTTTCACTCACTTGAGTTCACGAACTCAAAGTTTTAATTTGTTTTTCAATTGCTTGTAGAACTTAAAAAATAAAGTTAATAATTCACTTCACGAATTCAAAGTTTGAATTTGTTTATCTATTGCTTGTAGAACTTAAAAAATAAAGTTAATAATTCACTTCAGTTCGTGAACCTATATATAGGTGAATTCGCGAACCTATTGTAGAGAATTTTTTCTGATATTTTTTTTGTCATTGAGTTCGCAGACCTAAATGTTAAGTTTGTGAACCTAGTACAATAAAATGTCTCCCGTGATTTTTTGAGCATTTGAGTTCGCGAACGTATCCCTTTGAAAGCTTTTCAGTAACTTTATTTGCATTTGAACTCATGAATCTACCCTTTTGAGTTCACGAACCTACAGTGATTTTGAACTCTATTTTCTCTCTTATGATTTCAGAAACTCATCATTTAAGTTCACGGACCTAAAAGCTTAATGGGCCAACTGAATACTACTGGCTCTGGGCTCATTCATTCTTCTTTGTTTTCCAAGTCAAACTCTTCCCACGTTTCTGGTTGCCATTCTTGATGGTAAATATAATACTTGAACTTCGTGATTATTATTTTGTTTTATTTGTGTATTGGTTTACGTGAGATTGTAATCTTCTACTATTTTTTCTTTGTGGTAAATCTCTGATATTCAAAAAATATGATCTTAACTCTTTTAATTTTATTAAAACGACTTAAGTTGAAATTTTTGATCGATTTTAAGCTTAAAGTTCTTGTAATTTTTGCCAAAATTCAAAAATCACTTACTGTGAAGGTGTGCATTTTCTTGTTCTCTTTTGAGAATTAAATCAAATGGGGAGAATTCTTAATAGAACTTATGCTTAATTGACATATCTTTATTGGGGGACTGGCTGTGGAATTTAGGAGAGAAAATCACCTTTAATCTTTCCTTGGTGAAAGTAACTAAGTTTTCTTGTCAAACTTGGTGGAATCATCATTGTTGGTATGATTGATTCTTTAGTCTTGATTATTCTCTTATTTTGCTTGATTCATATTGAACCCAATTCTCATCACTTAGTCCACTTTGTGACAAAAAGGGGAGAACGAAGCAATGTTTAAGGGGTTTGAATTAAATTGTGCAATCATCGTTAAATTGAGCATAAAAGAGACATGCAAATACTAAGGGGGAGTTCATATCACAATTCGAAAGTAGGATTACTTTATGTTTGAAAAGATATTTTGTGTTTAAGGTGATTAAATATACTACTCATTGAGATAACAACAAGGGGGATTTTTTTTTATCTTGTGCAATCCAAATATTTCAATTGCAGGTACTCATTGAACATATGCAAAACCATATAAGAACATTGCAGATTCAAATCAAGATAACATGATGGCAATTGAGTTTAAAGTCATATTTGTAAAAGTCTATATGTATTTTAAAGTTTTGTCACTAAAATTGACAAAGGGGGATATTGTTTGAACGAATGCATGGTTGAACCTACATACCTTGTAATGTCAAGTATGTTCTTATATTTTAGTTGTTAAAACTATTTCTTAATTTAGTTTACTAAAGTTAGTTTCATTCTAGAATAGATTAGGTAATAGAATCTTAGTATCATCTGAGTTACTCTTGAAGATTGAAGATTTAAGATCACACAAAGACATCTTTGAAGAACTTCATCAAGGTTAGTAACTAAAAATTATGTTTTTTTTTATTCAGTCTTTCTATCTATCGTAGCAAAGTACTCATTTTGTGGATCAAAACCTATGATGGTAAATATATATTTGTGTATACAACTAAGGAGAATTGAGATTACGACTCTAGTGAAATTATATATTAAACCTTGAAAATGTCTCCATCATGTAGGGAATGAAAAGAAGAACTCAATGAGCCAAGAATCACTCAATTCTGAGTTATAACGAAGAACTTATGAGTGATTTACTACAATCTTAAAAGTGTGGCTAAAGGTTGAATCCTAGACTAGGAGAGTGAAAGGTTATGTAACTTTTAGTTCCTTTGGGTTGGCGAACCTAAAAGGGTGAGTCCCAAAACTCAACCTTAAAACATGGCTAAATGTCTTTTTTAGTCAAGTTTTTGATGTTTTCTATCCTAGGGCTACTAATTTTCTACACACAATCTATTGTCATATTTGACTAGCTTTGAAACCATATGATGTAGTTGCTCTTTATAAACCCAAGTTATGATTAATCTTATTTTAATAAGAGATAATTACTACTTAGGAAAGAACTTGTTCTAGGAAACCTTGAGATTGCTTGAATTTCAAGAAACTTTGTACTTCAATTTCAAGTAACCTAGCCTTGGTCATTCTCTATAAAAAGAGGATTCATGTAGATCTATAATTCCTCCCTTTGAAAAATTGTGTAGGAACTACATAAGGTTGTTCTCCGCTTCTTATGTTCATCGTGAACAAGGATGAGATTTGAAGATTTCACTTGGGGATCGTGAAGCGCAAGTTCGCCTATCTTTTCAATGATAGTTTCGTAATCGTATCTTGATTTTAAATGTTTATAATTCTTGTCTATTCTAAAGGTCATTCTCTTGTGCTATAAATCTATTCAAGAATTATTGATCAAACCAAATTTGATATAACCTCAATCACGATGCTTAAACGCTTATATTTAGAAATCATATAGACTTGATCTTAGATTGATTTCGTATGACATAGTTTGATTATATCTCTATGAATTTTTAAGAGTATAAATCTTAATCAAATTGATTTAGACATTTCTAAGTCAAATGAAAATATTTATGTCACCATGAATTTTTTCAAAAAGAAAACCAATTAGTCGTCCTGTTGAGGCAGGGTAGTGATAGTCTTCGCAACGTTTTGAGGAACATATTTAAAAGGGAATAAGTCTTCTACTAGAAGATCTTCATCAAGTACAACTTTTAAAGAAATTTGGTGTTCAATTTGTTAGATGTTTTCACAGATGTAGAATTACAACTGAAGCGGGTAACTAGGTAAGCATACTTCGTCTTAATTTCATCTAGTCCGAAGTCTGATAGTAGTCAAGTGGTGTTATAGCTTAATTCAGTATATGGTCAATCTGGACTAGGTCCCGAGGTTTTTCTGCAATTACACTTTTCCTCGTTAACAAAATCTTTGGTGTCTTGCTTTACTTTTAATTTTGCTTTATATTTGATTGATATAACTAAAGTAATTGCAAGTTATACATAAATTATCCTTATGATTCAGTAATCTTAATTAGAGGATATTGATTGTCTGCTTTTATCATTGATTAAAGTTCATACCAGGAATTATCTATTAGGTTCTGAAATTAAAAATTGGTGGTGTACTTGTACCCTCCCCTTTTTTCTTTATTTTTTCTTTGCTTTTCTTCCTAAGTCCACCCCTTTTCCTCATTTGCGATTGAAGCATTGCTCGAACTATCATTTGTTGATTTAATTACGCGAGCGGTGTTCGATTTTGATCTTTCGGATTCATCTTCAACTCTTACCCCCTTACTTTTACAAAATCAATTTTTCCGCATAAACATATGTTTAGGTTCTATTATAGATTCCCAAAAGATGTGTTGTATTTATCTCTTGCGAACCTATATAAGAAAACATCACGTATGTTTAATTTCTTTATATACCATGAACAGTTACCCTTTCAAACTAAAAAATTCAAGGTGATACGAATCCTTTGTAACTAATCAAAATCAGTTACGCACCAACTTGGCTCTTCTCTCTTGGACCTCTCTATTCATAGATGTGTAAATATATATTAATCTATATCTAGAATATTTGAACGGTATATTCAACGAAAACTTCACTTTTGTCTTTATTTATGTTACATTGGGATCAACGATTGTAATTTAGTAAACTTTTTATTAAAAGGTAAAATAAGAAAAACATGGAAAACATAAATAAAAACTAGGTTTTTTCTTAATATACGTGAAAAACCATATCTTGTTATTTAAAGCAGATTGTGGGAATATGATACTTTTTAATATAATAGCGATAGTACTTTTCATTATCATGATACAAAAAAAATGCAGAATTAATATAATAAGTTATGAAATACTGGCATCCATATCGACAATAAGTACACATTTCAATGGAGCTTTAAGACCCGAAAATCTGAAATTCTTAGACATCTTGAGGCGTTCTCTATGTTCTTAATAAAAATTAAAATAAAAATTGGTACCAATTTTCCGCTAATCGAACAACAAAATAATATGAAAGTCTTGACCTAACTTACCAAATTATTCTAATTGTAGTGAAGATATTATTGAACATTGCAAAATTTAAATAAGAATAGTCATCCTTCATATGATAATTCCACTAATTCTATTATAGTATTGTGTCTTACTTACAATTCTCAAAATGGCCCAAACAAAAAATAAGAGTCCCAAATTAGGTTATTTATCTATCTTTTTTTAGGTCTATGCTATTATTCTTTTTTATATATACTCGGCATAGATCCAAAATTGTCCCTTAACAGATATGAACCCGATGAGTATATCCCTCTTAAGTATATCCAACCTCCCCGTATATATTTATACAACATACCCATCGAGCCTCATCCTTTAGATTTGTCCCTGAAAAATCTGAAGCCACTGAATTTGTCCCGTAGATCCAGCCCAATCCCTGTATATATTTACATAATATTCCTACTGAATCCCATCTTCCAGGCTATATTCATAAAGGTAGGAGATTAACACCACAACCACTGGTGGAGGACTCGAAATCCGCAACTCATATTTGTGGGTAGTTATTTTGAGGTATATATAAAACTTTTGAGGCATAATAATGATTAGACTGTCTATTGTATGTTTATAAGGGATTTCCTAGCCTTGATTGGTGTCCCTACCCGTGAGACTAATTTACTATGTTATCCTTATATAATTAAAATTATATAAACACCTAATGTGATTGTAGATTGTGGTAAAAAGGGTATAGTTCGCTCGAACTTGTGAAGACTGAATTTAGATTTTAATAAACTATTTTTTAAACTAAAAATATGTACAAAATATGAAAATAATATTCACAAATACTGAGGTTATGGATTTCACCATTAATCAATTAAAATGATTTAATCTAATTATTATTTATGCAATTCTAACATTTAATTTGATTCTAAAATATTACAAAAAGTAGATTTTTAAAAGAACAATTGTATATCAAAAGCATGGAACATATAAAACCTAGGTCAAAGCATGTACCATCTAACGAAATCACAACTGCTTAACAAAAATCATTAAACCAATTTTCAACCAAGGCAAATAATCATAAAAAAATTGCAAAAATTAATTAAAATAGTATTATACCACTTTTATTGAAACAATAGCTTCATTCGTCACCTCAGCATATGAGGTTTAGCTCATTGTATTGGAAAAGCCCTCAAAAATATATTCCATAGCTCAAAAAGTGCTTCCAATGGTGAAATAATAGTAACACAGGAGAACAGATATGCTTATAAGCGTTACAGAGAAGTGTTCTCTGTGTTACATAAGAAAGAAAAGTAAACAAGAGAAAAGAACGGACTTCAGGTGCTCTTGAAATAAGGCTGCTACAGTGCCTTCGTCAGCGACACTATCTGGGCGCCTTATGTTCTTCACCTTCTTCTTCACAGCAGTAGAAAAGTTTTTCTCCTGAATTTTTTTCCGGTGATTCTCTGGATCACTCTAGCTCTCTAGCCCCCCCGTAACTCTTATACACCTCTCTTATTTATACTACAACAATTAACAACCCTTCAAATCTTCTCAAATCTTCCCAAAATTCAATGAATATTTCACGGGAATATTTTCTCTTTAATTCTCGTGATTTGATTTGATATCCTGTGTTGATTTTGTGGTATCTAAAATCTCTCCATGATAATGGCAAGATAATATCTTGTTTTATCTCCTCAAAATACTCTTAATCCATCCTTAATTATTCGCCGAAAATCTTCACACGGTGAAAAAAATATTCCCGCCAAAAGTACTTTGAATTTGAAAATGAGTGGTTGCCCATATCCAATGTATGTGTGCCTTTATAACTTTCCATGGGTTCCTTTAACAAAATCTTGGATGCTTTTAACACTTTTGATGGGGGTGTTTTTAGCGCTTTTTAGCCGATTTTTTCCAAATGTTTATTTCTTCCACAAACACCTAAAAGCACATAAAATGGTAATATTAGTACAAAATATAAGAACTATTAACACAAGTATGAGACTAAATAAGACACATAAATGTGTCTATCAAATACCCCCAAACTTATTATTTGCTAGTCCTCGAGCAAATCTAAAATAAATCCTAACTCACTTTCGCAGGCATCGCGATTGCACTTAACGTGTGCAATAAGCCTTTAGACCCATAGGTGTCCCTATCGGACGAGTTGTAGTCTCGTGAGGGTTTACAAGAGGTGTACCCACAAAACCTTTACTCCAAACTCTAGCTACTTGTGAATGATTAAGGATAAACACTAAACAAACTATTTAGTTGGCATACTAAATTCTTTGCCTATAAGAATCATTACCCTATATGAGCCCAATTGTTGTACACGAGTTTTCACTCAGCGTACTAAAATTCATACAAGAATTCAAAACTCTACTTAAATAGTTGTTCAACCACGATACTCAGAATCTATCACAGTACAATCACATGGAAAGATTTAGAAGATGGATATTGACAAAATGAAGTTTGCGCATGTTGACTAAGGTGAACGGTGTTTCCCATATCTGTCTGAAGGTCAGTGCCAGGATGAATGGCTTGAGATACGCTCCCACTAGTCTTATTCCTTAAACTAATATCGACTCAGCTGGTATATACAAGGGTCCCAGCGGTCGATTTATTGAAAATATTTTAAATATATTGACAACATGATTGTATTAAATGAATCCAAGCGCATGCTCCTTATCAGCATGGTACATGATAGTTCTCATGGATCCTGCATTCCACGCTTGCTTAAGCGACGGAGACAGGGAGAACACACATATATTGCTATCAAAGTGTCAATATGTTATTATTATTATTATTATTATTATTATTATTATTACTATTATTTATTATTTATTATTATTATTTATTTTTATTATTTTATTATTTTTTATTATTATTATTTTTTATTATTATTTTTTTGTTATTATTATTTTAATAATAATGGTCTAAATAATACAAAGATGGGGCTTGATCTCAAACACTTCATCTTTGCGGTGATCACAATTTGATACTGGTGCCCCACCAAATCACTTAGAGAAACACAAAAATTGTAAAAATAAAAACAGAAGGTGATATGGTCAAGATAGATTCTGAGATATGGTGACAACTATCATGTTATTTCTAACACCTAATCTAGGCATCCTTTTATGAATAGACCATTTAGCTGGGCACACCAATTCCTATCGAAAAAGAGCTAAGTTTCCATCTACTTAGAATTGTTAGTGTCACCCTGAATTGTTCACAAGTTTTTAGACTTTGGAGTTTTAATTTTCACTAAAAGTTTCTCTTTTACCCCCAAACTTAAATCTAACATTGTCCTCAATGTTGTAAAGATGAATTAAATATATGAATAAGGAGAAACATTTACCAATCGACGGGCATGTGTTACCTCCCAAGAAGTGCTAAGTTTAAGGTCTTCAGCCAGACTAAGGAAGAATTAGTCACCTCATAAAATCATAGAGCAATAGTCGGAACAACTGCGGGTCTTCTGAATAAAACAATACTATCCAACATAGAAGAAAACAGCAGCAAACCCAGAAATTGAACAAACCAAGCACACCCTTATCTAGTTTTCTGTTTAAGACAACTATATCTAGCTGTGGTTCAGGTTCAGGCTCTACAAAAGGTCTAGAGAAATCTCTTTAGGCTGACTTTCCTCATAGGTAGGATCCAGATGATCGTGTTATAGGGTCTGGAAAAACCCAAATAATAAACTCAATGCACATAATAATAACCTGAATAATTGTGGATCCTCAAAGTCAATCAGATTTGATCTACGCAGTTGACTACTCTTAAAATGGTGGTCATTCTTAAGCAAATGTGTATCCTAAAGTAATTAAGCTTAGTCTTAAAACTTAATAACTGACACATTTGAAATTCAAACGTTCCCACATATGGAAGAAAATATTTTGGTGGGAAAACAAAGTCAATCTTGGTATTGTTTCCTAGGTGAACCACATCGACCAGAGGACAGGTTTCTAAACTGAACTTCTTTTTGGACATGATTAGGTTCAGAGAATCTTGTTTGAAGATGATCTTGAAAACTGGTAGAGATATCAATTACAATATCAGGAACAAGAAAGTCCTCTGGGTATTTAGATGCAAAGTGATCCAACAACACTTGAGAAGCACATAATTCTAACCCTAAATTAGGTAATTTTTGGAAGTATAAGGGTCTAGAAACAACCTCTAAGTCGGGTGAATGATCTTGTGAGATGGATTCATCTATGGAATTAGGAAAATCATCTACACAATCATCCACATGGTTATCAATATATTCTGTATGGAACTGAGAGTCACTACAAGACTGATCATAATCATCAGCATATAATCTCTGCAATGCCAGAACTCTTAATCTTTGTTCCAAACTAAGCGGTTGTGTGTTTATAATACTTCTCATATATTATTAGATGTGATTCTTCTACAAAGGTATTTGGATCACTATCTTTTAATTTCTTGAGAGCGTCCCTCCAAGACAAAGAATCATCGGTACCCCCAAACTTAGAGTGGACAGTACTCTCAGATGGACTAAAAATTGTTGGTTGGATTCTAGGGTCCTTAAAGTCAGACTTACACTCAACTTCCTTTATCGTATTAAAATTCTCTAAGACTCTATCATATTCTAAAATAGTAGTGTCTCTAGTCAAATCCTCTTACTTTTGAATAGGTGAATAATCATTAAAATTATTTGGATTTGAAACAGAAATAACACTATCACCATGAAGCACAATTGGAGTGACAATTTCTTGATTACTCTGACTGTATATTTCAAGTTCTTTACCAATACTATCCTCATCATAATAATATGAAGATGTTTGAACCTCGTCTAAATAAGTAGTGTTACCAATTCTATCATCGTCCTCTTGACTAGGTGAATAATTATAAAGGGTATCACTATATTGGAAATTAAGATTATTTTGAGCAATATTATTCTTTGCAGAACTTTCGTTCACACTTAATAGGAACCTATTAATATCCTCAATCATCTGCTTTGTATTTTCAGTCATCTTCTTTGAATTCTCAGTCATCTGCTTTATGATTCTTCTTGTATCCTCAGTCAACTCCTTGACGGAATTATCTAAAGAAACAACTAGATTATGAAGATTGCTAGGTCGTAACTGCTCGTGTGATTCTTCTAGAGGCATAATAGGTTCATTATAAGTATTAGGTTACATGCTTTAGGGCATCTCTCCAAGACAAAGAACTCGAATTTTGCTCATTTTTATGTTCATAAGACGGGTGTATGTACGAATAATAATTGGGATCACCTTGGTATGAACCATAACCTTCAGAAGGTTGGTAGTGGTCCCAAGTACTATCCACACTATGGTTATAGTAAGGTAATGCCTGTTTTAAAACTCAGTCGGATATTTATTGTAATACCATCTCGACATTTTCTAACAAAAATTTCCTAATAAATTTACAAAAAATCTAAGAAAATAAATCCTAACAGGAAGGTGTTATAAACATACACAAACAAGGCCGACTCAACCAAATCAAACCTACTGAATCTAGCAAACAAAAAGCATGATGGCTCCACTTAGATTGTTTCTAGACCAGCTTCTATTCTTCCAAAAGGTAACTAGTTACAGTTTTAGCAAACCTCTTAAAACGATCCGAATTAGATTAGGTCAAAGAGAAATAGGATACTCTCTAAGGATCTTTGATAACCCTGTCTCTTTGGCACTTTTCCCTGGGTTACAAGGCGGCTCTAATCAACTTAAAATAATCTTCTTGAACCTTGAGTTAGGCTAACAAAGTAACCAATACATTCCTTTTGAATGATTTTCTAATAAGCTCGATACCCTATCGGTCTTCTTTCTAGTCAAATTTTAAGGATTAGGTTCGCGTTAGGTAACGTATTCCTAAGGAGGGCAAGAAGGAAACGGTGATGAAATCCGAGTCCTTATCTTATATGGCCAATCCTTGCCCTTTACTAGAAAATAATTCTATATTCAACTCCTCAACATATATGCATACGAAGGAATACAATAAACCCACTTGCAGGGGATTCGTGGGTTGATCGAGTCTTACCTCCCATACCAGACGGGGGATGAATCGGTTGTAGTCGAATCGGGCCACTAACTCCTGTGTCAGTGTACGAACCCGAGGGGCCGAGACAATATCGTAATTGTCGTCCTTCCCTGTTACATTTTATATTTAAATACCCTTCCGTAGGGTTTAAAAAATAAATAAATAATAAAGTCCAAAAGTTCAAAGTCCAAAAACAGAAAAATACCTAAAATAATAAGAATTTCCTAATACAGTTTTCTATAAAAAATAAAAACCTATTCTTTTTTTTATAAAATTAACTAAAAAAAAAAATTTGTCTTCTTTTTTCGTTCTTTTCGCTTTGTCTTTGACTCCAAGTCTTTAATCAATCAATATGATCTTTAACTCCAATTTCTTTTTGATCCAAAACCCGTAATACAAAGAAAATACCCCAAAACGTAAAAAGAACAAATAAAAAAAAATAAAAAAATCTAACTAAACTAGTTAACCTAAAAAATCTAAAAATAATTCTAAAAACAAGTCCGCGTCGGCGGCGCCAAAGATTGATGTGATTGTAGATTGTGGTAAAAAGGGTATCGTTTGCTCGAACTTGTGAAGACTGAATTTAGATTTTAATAAACTAATTTTTAAATTGAAAATATGTACAAAATATGAAAATAATATTCACAAATACTGAGGTTATGGATTTCACCATTAACCAATTAAAATGATTTAATCTAATTATTATTTATGCAATTCTAACATTTAATTTGATTCTAAAATATTGCAAAAAGTAGATTTTCAAAAGAACAATTGTATATCAAAAGCATGGAACATCTAAAACCTAGGCCAAAGCATGTACCATCTAACGAAATCACAACTGCTTAACAAAAATCATTAAATCAATTTTCAACCAAGGCAAATAATCATAAAGAAATTGTAAAAATTAATTAAAATAGAATTGTACCACTTTTATTGAAACAATGGCTTCCTCCGTCACCTCAGCATATGGGGTTTAGCTCATTGTATTGGAAATGTCCTTAAAAATATATTCCATAGCTCAAAAAGTGCTTCAAATGGTGAAATAATAGTAACATAGGAGAACAGATACGCTTATAAGCGTTACAGAGAAGTGTTCTCTGTGTTACAGAAGAAAGAAAAGTAAACAAGAGAAAAGAACGGACTTCAGGTGCTCTTGAAATAAGGCTGCTTCAGTGCCTTCGTCAGCGACACTATCAGCGACAGTTTCTGGGCGCCTTATGTTCTTCACCTTCTTCTTCACAGCAGTAGAAAAGGTTTTCTCCTGAATTTTTTTCCGGTGATTCTCTGGCTCACTCTGAGCTCTCCAGCCCCCCCGTAACTCTTATACACCTCTCTTATTTATACTACAACAATTAACAACCCTTCAAATCTTCTCAAATCTTCCCAAAATTCAATGAATATTTCACGGTAATATTTTCTCTCTAATTCTCGTGATTTGATTTGATATCCTGTGTTGATTTTGTGGTATCTAAAATCTCTCCATGATAATGGCAAGATAATATTTTGTTTTATCTCCTCAAAATACTCTTAATCCATCCTCAATTATTCGCCGAAAATCTTCACACGGTGAAAAAAATATTCCCGCCAAAAGTACTTTGAATTTGAAAATAAGCGGTTGCCCTTATCCAATGTATGAGTGCCTTTATCACTTTCCATGGTTTCCTTTAACAAAATCTTGGATGCCTTTAACACTTTTGATGGGGGTGTTTTTAGCACTTTTTAGCCGATTTTTTCCAAATGTTTATTTCTTCCAAAAACACCTAAAAACATATAAAACGATAATATTAGTACAAAATATGAGAACTATTAACACAAGTATGAGACTAAATAAGACACATAAATGTTTCTATCAACACCCTTCAACAAAATTAAAACATGAACCTAATCAAAAGAAATTCAAAATCTATTCAACCCCTTTTCTTCTAATCTCACTGATAGACATATTTTTGTGTCTGATTTTGTCTTAATTATTTTTATTGATAGTGCTCGATTGTATACTAATTGCGTTATTAAATGTGTTTGTAGGTATTTTTGAAGAATAAACATTGGGAGAAAAAATTGGCTCAAACAGTGTTAAAGGCACCCCCAAAACTTTAGTTAACGGCACCCATGCTTTGGATTAAAGGCACCTCCATCTCAAATTCAAATATGAAACATGGCGGGAAAACTTTGTTTGAGTCTGTGAAGGATCTGTTGCGAGATTTGGATGAGATATCTTTGGTTTATAACTCAAATATTCTTTCTTTATCAAATCGAGAGTTGTACACAACTCGAACACATGAAAATTCTCGTAAAAAAGGAAGGTAATGAACTCTCGATTTGATAGAGAGAATCAAGCAAATATCTTCTCGAGTTTATTTCAAGGTAGCATCATATGGTCTCGAGTTGTTCGAAGGAAACAGAAAAATCATGTCTTAAATGAAATCATATCAAGAATCAACAGAAAAGAGAAAAACATATCAAGAAAATATCTCGAGAATATTTCCATTAAAAGCTAGGTCTATGAAGATTCGAGAAGAGATTTGGAGTGAGTTTTGTGGTGTCGTATAAATAGGAAGAGGAAATATAATTACGGGAAGGAGGAGAGATCGAAAAAACAAGATGGAGAGGCTCGGAAAAAAAAATTCTACTCGAGGAAGAAGATGATGAACAAACTACATTAAAGAAGAGTCGCAAAAACCATGTTCTTTTCCCTCTTTGTTACATCTCCAAAGAACTGTTATTAAACAATTATTTTCTCTTTTGTTTAGCAACATAAAACACTTCAGAAAACCGTGACAAGTCCTTGCTTGCAACATATATAAGCGTATCAAATTTCTATGTTAATTTGTTTTCTTTTCTTTTCATCTTATAACACTTTTGAGCTATGTTTCTATCTTACGAGAGTGTTTTGAGCATGATGAGCTAAACCCATGGGACAATGGAGGAATTCATATTTCATGAATGAATGATAACTATATTTGATTCTTTATGACTTTTGCATTGATTTTAATTGATTTATGATTTTTCTTAATTAGTTGTGATTTTGTTTGATGGTGTATGCTTAGACTTAGAGCTTTTGATGTGCCATGCTTATGATCTACAATTAATGTTTTAGAAATCAATTTTAGGCAAAGAAAAAGAGTCAACCGAAGAGCTAGAATTGTTAAGAATCATTATAGGCATCACTCGAATATGATTAATGGTGGAATCCTGAGTCCCAGTTCCTCTCAATATTGTTATCAACTTTTTACATATTTGCTAGTTTAAATCAAAATTAGGTTTAAAACCAATCTTAATAAGTCTGGGTGAACGAATCTTTTTACCACTGTCTATAATTCACATCACTCACAGCAGCCGAACCTCTTATTCTTCCTCATTGTTGATTTTTCTTTTCGTTGATGATTAATAGTTCATTCCTAAAACTTTGATCGTCGAATAAAATCAAAACTATAAAATGCAACCACCGAGTAGAACGAAGCGTTGCGCTAGATATTTACTTCCAGATCCTAGAATTAAAACCTAATTCAATCAAGCAAGTACCCAGTTGAGTGACATTGAAGAGCGAAAACAAAACACCGATTGCTCGAAAATGTATATTATAAGGTATTTGCTATAAACCCATCTTGTTTTTCATTGTTTTTATTTTTTTTGATCGATTAATTGGGATTTAATAGATGAATTTAGGGTTTTCAGATGCAGGTTCAGCTAAAAATATCACGAAAACCCTAGGATTTAATATCCGAACCTAACTTAGTTCATAGTTTTCTATGTTTCAGAAGAACAGTTCGGCTGCTATTCCTAAAATAAATTTTTAGCCGAACCATGTCTATAGTTTAGATAAAATTAAGTTCGGCTGTTTCGATGGTGCAATATTTTCAGCCGAACTTTTGACTTCAGTTAAAAAAAATATGACACTTGTTGGTTCGGCTAATAATTGGGATGTCCAATTAGTAACTGAATATTACTCTATAGACTCAAAAAATAGTTCGGCTGTTGCAATATTTTTAGCCGAACTTTTGAATTGAGTTGCAAAAATTCGACTTGTTTGGTTCGGCTAATAATTGATGTGTCCCATTAGTAGCCGCACATTACTATGTAAACTCAAAATGAAGTTCGGATGTTTTGATATTGCAATATTTTCAGCCGAACCATGTTATTTGAGCCGAAATTTTATCATTGTTTAGCCGAACTCTTTGTTCATAAGCTGAACCTTATATGTTTGATGTACTAATTACATTTTCTACTTTGTGTTAGGAACCAAACTAAAGATCGAGGTAAAACTGAAACTTCAAGAAATAAGAAGAAAAGGTCAATGGAAGTAACTCCTTCTGATGCTAAAACTCCCCGACCTCGAGCAGGCCGCAAGAAATTAGGGGCATGTAATAGGGGCACTACGACCTCCGAGACAGTGAACAAAGAGATAGAGATACAAAGAGAAAGAGAAGTATAAGTAAGGAAAGGTAACGAGGGAAATACTTCTGCTATCGTTTATTTTGAAAGCGGAGGAGTAGTACGAGGAAATGTAAATGGAGATGAAGATGAAGAAGATGATGATGATGATCAAAGATAACCATGACGCCTTGGAAAAGCAGTCGTTCAAGGATCTGAATCTGAATCTGAATTATCGTAAGATGATGAAGAAGAAGTACAAGCACAACCACAAAAAAAGGTAAAATAGAGGAAACTTGCTGAACCACGGAAGACAAAGCTTCATCTTCCGGCTGAGGATAACATATTACCTCCCTAACTTGACAACCTAGTTTATGGTCTTCCTCTAGATTGAGAAAAATTGTTGATCTGTTACAAGGAGTCATGGGCAAAGAGGATTCTTGAGACTGCGGATCATAGGGTTGCAACCCGACAATTGAGACACTAAAATGCTACAACTTGGGATTTATTGGGAGAGGTTCCTGAGGTTTAGGCTATAGTCCAACAATCTGTTTTATGGGAAACAATTATGTACGAACGGAAGGAATGTGATTCAGTGACTTCCTTTGTCTTTTTTGAGAGATTCTGCCCCGAACCGTACACATTTCATTTCCCATTCGACGATATGAAAGTCACACCTGATGACGCTTAAAAGATTATAGGTCTTAGAGCGCTTGGGAAAAGTGTAGATGGTGAATATTATGATTTGAGTTGGGGTGAGGTTTATAAGTTGGCCAAAGAAGTTCTTGGTTTGGATTACAAAACTGTCGAGTTAGATTTTTGTTGTGCCGCTAAAGAGGTGGAAATCGTGCATAGTGATAGACCAGGTAATAACAGACTAAAGATGTTGAAATCGTTCAAGATGACACGTTTGAAATTACGCTATGTTCAAAAAAAACTAAGGATAAAGTAGCTGATGGAGATTGGTGATGGACGCGAACAAAATAAACCAGACTGATATTTGTTGTATACTCTCGGACGAATCATTTTTCCCCACCACACTAGCAATAAGGTGACTGCTCAATATCTCCAATTCTTATAAATCTCCCAACCTTTCTGACTACACATGGGGGACCGCATGTATTGCATTCCTTCTCAATCAGCTTGCACAATCCTCTAGGCAAGACATTATAAATATTGGAGGAAATTTCAGACTCTTGCATGTGATTTTCGACAAATCTAGAGCTTTGTTATTGATTTATTTCATTTGAGCCTAGCTCTGCATAAGTTTTCAAACTATTAGTGCACCAAAAAATAATTGTTCGGCTAGTAATTGAATCTAGGTTAGCCGAACAACTAAACTTTTTTTCCCTCGAAAATATCAGGTTCCGCCACTATTTAAACATTGAATTAGTAGCCGAACCTGACAAGACTTCTATATATTTTGCAATCCTCAGGTTCGCCCAATACTTAAATTATTATTAGTGGCCGAATTTTACTATGTACTCTTCATTCTAGTTTGTGATTTTCCTATGCTGTTTATATAGGTGTGGGTATATGATCACTCCCTGAAGATGGGACATAGCAAACCTATTGTGAACTGGGTGGATACAAATCCTACTTCGGCCAAATATGAGTTGGAGGAGAATAAGAAGAGGTATAAGGCTTATTTGTTTACAAGTTTAAGAGAAAAGATAGACGCTTTGAATGTGGAATACGTTGAATTTGAACTATATATCACGGAAGAAGAAGTAGATGAAGTTGTTCAAGATGAAGATATGTCTTTGGGGATGTATTACAGACCGTTGTTTTACCCAGACGGGTTTGTAATTTCGATTCTCGTCGAGTACTTTGTCAATTTGGATATTACCAATCAATGCCACTGGATAATAACGGAAACTTCACGTTTTTGCCAATGGGTAGTAAAGGAACAAAGAGCACCACTGGTTCATGGAAGCCCAAATATGTCCCTGAGCATACGCTTGCTTATTTGAAAGACTTGAAAGCCAACAAGTTGAGTTGGATAGGGTTAAATAGTTTGCATCAAGATTCTCATGAAGTTGTAGAAGGCTACACTGATTGGTTTAATCAAATTTCTCATCCCTTCGTTATTAACAAAGAAAGTCAAGATCGTGTCGTAGCTCAAATTGCAAGGGGAAAAAGGTACCACATACTGATCTATTTAGTGTCTTCAATGAAGTCCCATAGATTTATTCATTTTACAAACACACACTTCATGCGGTTGATTAGCGTCCCAATCTTTCATTAACTTTACCTCAACCATCAATTTGTCAATGCACAAATGGGAGACCCTATAAGTTAATCCCCGGAGCCATTTTTCATCCTTATAGGTTTTGTGTTTGAACAATAAACTTTCTTTGCCGTTTTAATTCTTACTATATCACTTTTAAAATACTCTTCCATCGAGTCAAATACCGTCACAAACGTGTCAACTCGCCCAAAAAGGTTCTTCTTCAATCGGTAGTGAGCCGATTCTACCATACTTGTAGATTGGTAGTCGAAG
Source organism: Papaver californicum (assembly GCA_023531435.1). Classification (NCBI taxonomy): domain Eukaryota; kingdom Viridiplantae; phylum Streptophyta; class Magnoliopsida; order Ranunculales; family Papaveraceae; genus Papaver; species Papaver californicum. The sequence goes on along the minus strand of JAJJMC010011023.1, from coordinate 5,973,393 downwards.
TGTTTGTGTTGGTTTGTATAAGCATCCACAAATTTTTCTTTGTGAGGATCAAATAATTCTTTACGCAAATAGGTAATGACACTTGGGTATTCGGCGCCCCAATGCGCAATAAGTTCCTCAAGTCTTTCCCGATACATATCTTCGATGATTGACTATGTAAAAGCGTCATATTCGTGGGAGAAACAATACCAAAACCTTTCGTTCTCATCATACTCCTTCATAAATTCATCTTTTTTCTTTTCTCATTCTTCATTCACTAGTGTCAAAATGTTCTATAGGTCTTTCAACTTAAGCAGTTGAATTATCGGTTGACATTTTTTCTTAACGTTGTTCCATATATGAAACCTATAAATAAAATTATGTGTGTCCGTAAATACCTTACTAATAGCATACATCAATGCTTGCTCTTGGTCGGTTACTATTACTTTAGGAAGAGAATCCTCCCGAAAGATTAGCTTACATTGTTTTAACGCCCACATGTAGCTTTCTTTCGTCTCGTCTTTCACAAAACAAAAGGCCACGGTGAATGATGCCTTGGTTGACGTATGCCCCACTATGTTTAACAATGACATCTCATATTTGTTGGTCTTGTGTGTGTTATCCATGATAAGAACTTGTGGAAAGCATAGAGCCAATTGAAAGCAATCCGGGTGAGCAAGAAAAGGGTGTGTGACTTGTCCGAAGTCATCCAACTTCTTTTGTACCATGTAGTTGTACTTCAACGCCAACCACAGTTGCATCACATCCCTACCTTGCAAATGTTTCCTTCTCAAAGTGCTTCTTGCGTTGTAGATAGTTTGTATAGTAGATTTGTTATTCTTGTCATCCGCCTTAAATTTGCTAAGGATTTTAATTGGCGGCACATGTGCTTTCGACATCTTAGCTATTTACACATATTCATTTGCTTTGATCCTTGATACTTTTGCATGTCCATTAAGATCAAGTGCGCATGGATGGTTATGACGAGAATCCATGTTTTTATTCAAGGTCCAATAAAGTTCATTTTTGTTGTAATTGAAAACGATCTTGAAAGGGCACTATCTTTTCTTCGTCTCAGTCTTATTCTTTCTCCCTGTCTTCCCAATATACACATAACTCTTTTTATGCTTGTCTATATCTTTCCCAACTCTCTCGCATACTATTTCAAACAGGTCATCTCGGCTTTGTTGCTCGCACACTAGCACGCAATTTATTTTCAATCCATGTTCCTTAATCTAAGCTCTTGCTTCAGCTTTATTTTGCCATGTCTATATTAATACAATGTTAAAATATACTTAGTAAAGCTTTTGGAATATAGTTAACATATAAAGTAAAACATCATACAATATGTTACCTACCAAGTCATTACAGAAGTGATCTCTATTATCTTCGTAGATGATGTTAACAGCTGAAGGTTGATCATACATAGGTAGAAGCTACAAGAATACTAAAAAGCTAGATGACTCCAAAAAATAACTTTGCTTCATCAATTAAACTAGGTTCGGCTGCTAAGATATATAAAATAAAAGCCGAACCACTTTTTTTGTGAGGTTCGACTAATTCAATAAGAAAATTTAGTAGCCGAACTTATGACTTGTGTGTTTAATCAATTTACACAACAAGGTTCGACTGATAATGAAAAATAAATTTGTAGTCGAGCATTACACTGGAGGTCGCCAATTATGAACCATACTATGTCAGGTTCGGCTACTAATATTAGTAGTAACATATGATTTGTGTGTTAAATCAATTTACAATACAAGGTTCGTCTGATAATGTGAAACCCAATTAGTAGCTGAACATTACACCGGAGGTCGCCAATTATGAACCAAATTAACTATGTAAGGTTCGGCTGATAACGAAAAACAAATTTGTAGTAGTACGAATTAGCCGAACCCTAAATTTTAAAAGTTCGGCTACTAACAACAAAAGTACGAATTAGCCGAACTTCATATTTTAAATTCAAACTTAGGTTCGACTTTGTAATTACCAGCCGAACTGTTCTTCACGCGTTGAGTTCGGCTGGTAATTTTATAGCCGAACCCAAAACTGAAAATTGAAAAAAAAAAATCAAATTCTTGATGAATTCAACCTAAAAAAAAGGTGACTAAATATCGTCTACAAGTATACCTGTGTATTGTTAGCATAAGGTTCCTCATCAATGTACTCATCTTC
>JAJJMC010011023.1:5939641-5961239 GCA_023531435.1 Papaver californicum | reverse complement strand
GGAAATAGGGTCAACGTTCGCTTTCTACAGTGGTTGAAGGATCTCCAAAAGACGCATGAGTATTCATGGGGAACTGCCACCCTCGCTTACCTACTTTCCAACCTTAGAAAAGCTTTGAGGGTTAGAGGTACTGAGATTTCCGGGAATACTGGTCTTCTTCAGGTAATTTATTGTTGGAATTTCAATGTTTAACTTCAAATTTTTTTGCGTATTATCTTATATTAATATTTATCATCTGTTTGGGTTCGTGATGTGCAACCCTCGTCGAACTCTCCGCCAATATGGCTATGTCCAAACCAAGGTAACAATCGAAGCCTTTAAATTGTGTGTGAATGGCTCCATGATCGAAGGCCCAAGCATCGTGCTCAACTACATCCCAACGCCTTCGGTCGCGGTTTGGAACAACCGCCATAAACCGGAATACCAAATCCAAAGGGAGGAGGTAAATCCATCTTCAGGCACAAAAGAGGCCGTGGAAGATTAATTGGATTGGTATCGCCATTTTTTTCATCCAAATGTGATTAATATTGATCCGGAATCTATGAGAATACTTCAAAGGGATCAAGGAAACAACAAAGGAGATGGTCTCAGTGATGTTTGGAAAAAGGCATCTTTTAACTTGGTACGTAAATTACTTATGTTATTAATGTTTTTAAGATTTATTACTAAAGACTAAACCAATATTTGTTTTCATATGTGAATAGAAAAAGAAAGCACTTCATTGGCAGAGTCTATGACTCCATGCATAAGTAGAGGTGATGTGATGGCGGTTGAGCAACAAAAGAACATGCAACACAAAATGAGGAAGCTTCATGAATCAAACGAAGATCAGATGGTGCGAAGCTTAAAGAGGAGTAGATCCGATACAAGAGGAGCGAATACTAGCCAAAGAGATCCGCAACCTAGTGATGAAGACACACATGATGAAGCCGAGGATGTGCAAGGTGGTGCTCGTACTCGTGGCGGTCGTGTTGGTTCTCGTACTCGTAGCGGTCATGTTGGTGCTCGTACTCGTGGCTGTCGTGCTGGTCCTCGTACTCATTGTAGCACGATCAAAAAATGAGTTCGTCATGGTGATCGACATACCCCTTATCCTTCTCCTTAACTCTACGTTGATTCTAAAAATTGCGTCAAACTTAGGTTCTTTTTTGGGTGGATTATAACTTCTTGCGACAATATTCATTTCTCAATTTTAGTTAGAATGTATGAGAAATTTTTTATCTTAAATTGGTCTAGCTAAATTTCATGTTATATTTACAAAAATTTCAAGTTGGAAACCAAGCAAAGGAGAAATCAACTTAAAAACAAAACAACTGATTATTTACGGTTGGGTCCGCAAGTCCATACCTAACCGTAAAACAGTCAGAACCATATTTCCTAAAGTTACGGTTGGTTTTTGAATCAAAACCCAACCGTAAATATTCCTGGACCCTTTTACAGTTGGGTTCGATTGACAATTGTCAACCGTAATTTATCCTGGATAGTTCAATTTTTTTTGTTTTGAAGATCATTTAAGGTTGGGTTCGATTGTCAATTCCAAACCGTAATTTCTCCTGGTTAGTTCAATTTTTTTTTATGATTATTTACGGTTGGGTTCGATTGTCAATTCCCAACCGTAAATTCTCCGGTGTAGTTGAACTTGTTTTGTGTTGATTCTTTACGGTTGGGTTAGGATGTCATATGCCAACCGTAAAACTGCCAGAATCACAATTCCATAGTTACGGTTGGGTTCGATTGACAAGTTTCAACCGTAAACCTGACAGTTTTTATTTTTCAAAAAGTAGACAAACCCAACGACTTTTTATTTGAAAAACTAGCCGTTGGGTATGTTTAACTATAAAAGGAAACCTTTCCCTTTCACTTTCTCATTATTCCCTATCCCTTTCATTCTCATTGTCATTGTCATTCTCATTCTTCACTTTCCAACTCTTTCTCTCCCGTCCCTTTCAAGCATTAAATATGGTATACACTACCGATGAAGATGTTGCAATTGTTAGAGCGTGGGTTACGCTGACCAAGCACGTCTACGATAGGATGTACATACCCAAAGTAACGAACCCGTTGATGAAGAACCCATCCTGGATCAGACATCTGATTCTTGGTGGAAGCGTTTGTTTAAGATTTGTATGGGATTAGACGAAAATCACAATCATAGGACGTTCATAGGCATTAGGAGAAGGTTTGAGGAGTTGTTTCAACGATTGGAAGCCTTGAAACACGAAGTTACTCAAATTTAACTGGTGCAACAAATACCCATGCACATAATGCGTTACGGTTGGGTCATATGCTAAAACCCAACCGTAAAACTGTTACGATTGATTGTTCCGCCATGAAAATACGGTTACGATTAGATTAGGATGAACACCTAACCATAATTGTTAGTTACGATTGGGTATGATGTTGAAAACCCAACCGTAAAACTGTTACGATTTGGTTTTCCACCATGAAAGTACGGTTACGGTTTGGTTAGGATGAACACCTAACCTTAAATGTTGTCTACGGTTTGGTTCGACAAGAAAACCCAACCGTAATGTTCCCTGAATCACAAAAAAAATCATACTTTTTTACGTAATTTCATCAAATTTGAGCCATAAAAAGACCAAGGTTTAAGTTATAGGTATACCTGACTACTCTGGTTGAGTGAATCAAAATCTAAGGTTTTAAAAAAAAAATCAAAAAATTCTCTTTCATTTATTCTAATTTTTCTTCCCACCAAACCAAAAAGAAGAAAATTTTGATTTGATTTGATTGAGTATAAGATTATTTTAGATTAATTATTATTAGCCTAATCTATTAGTTAAATAGTTTTACTAATATTAACTAAACAGAGGTAGTTTAGCCATTCTGAAAATATAATGGATAAGAGGTTTTTGAAATTCATACCTAGTGTCCCTATTTTGTCTTCACATGGGAAACCCCTCTATTGGAATGGGAAACCCCTATATGAGGCTTCTTTCAATTAGTTATCACTTTTTTTATTTTTTTTTGCTCGACCACTTCTTTTTGTCTAGAGAGGATATGCTCATCCAAAATGAGTATGGTTTTATAAATCAAGGCCTTAACCATGTTAGGTAACGGAACTATCTCATTTACTTTCTCATACTTCATTGACCACTTTACAATACCTCCTCCCATTGTTTCATCACTTTCTTTAACATTATCATCAATAACTTTGTAAAGCTTTAGTACATCACCACTAATAACATTGTAAGTTAATGTCTTGGTTACTTCATCCACACTTCCTAATTTCTTCTTCTCTTCCATCATAACAAGAGCCTTTTCAATCAATATACCTACACATACATAAAAAAAAACACCCTAATTAGTAATAGCAATACATTTTCACTTCTAATGTACCATGAAGATCTGACTACAATCCACCAAAACTCTTACCAAAGGAGTCATATTTGGATTTTGATTTCTAATTTCAGCTTATTTAGTTGCTTGATGCAAGCTCAGTTGAGATACGCAATGAATTTGAAAGGAAAACTAAAAAAGTTGAGTGGAAAATGTGGTCTTACTTGGATTCATTTTCCGAAGGGTAACAGATCCATTCTTTTCTCTATTCACATCTTCAATCACTTTAATACTCTTATAATTATCTGGTAAAACAACAGGGAGAATGGAATACCAAGTTTTTAGAGATTTCCAAAACTTGTCTAGTGGGCTTCTAAATTTTAATGCTAAGAAATAACCATTGTTATACATAGTGATTTGTGCTCAAAATAAACACAAAAAATTGAGAATACTTAAGAGAACATGGTAAGGTTGTGCATTGAAATGCAAGAGGTCTAATGAATATAAATAAGTAAGACCAACAGAAGCATGTACCTGAATTCAAAGATGGCGTCACCTACTTAACAAAGAGCAAGACCAACAAAAGTATACGACGTTAAGGTGAAATCATCGCAAAAATGTAAACAGTAAGCATACAAAAATCCCAAATCACATTTCTAATTTTTCAAATATAAACAACTTACTCGAAAAAGGAGTAATACCGGAAAGGCTGACTGGCATTTCGCAGAGGTTTTTCTATATCATTAACTTTATTTGGCGTTTTTCTTCATCAATTGACAATAATATTTTTTTCTGTAGTAGTTTCAAACTCGAGCTACAACATAAATTACTCAATAATATAAATTAGCATAAAATAAGAGCATCCAAAGTGTTGTGGAATTTTTATAATTATTGCATTCTTTTTCAATCACACAATGCAGTTGTCAAATTCAACATTTTGGCAAATTTGTTTTTCAATTTGTCTGAATTTAATTCGGCGGAAAAATGTTGCTCACCGCCTCACCCTTCATGTATGCACTCTCTTCTAAAAATATACATCTGCAAAGCCGAGAAAATGGAGCACTCCATTTTTTTATTTTTTGTGCAGCAATGAGATGTATACATATCTGATTGTTTTCTCAGTAGAAAATTTAGTCACTGATATTAGTTTACATGGTGATATAGTTTACATGGCATTCTATTCAGTCCCCGATGTAATGTATACATATCAAATATTAGAGAAAACCACATTTAGAAGAAAAAAAAAGATAGAAAAACTTATATACGATCGACTAAAAATGGAGTTGTTCATTAATATACCTGGAGCAGACGTTCAAGACATGTGACGTTCCGGTATCATCCATGGCAATTGAGATCCCATCTCTTGCTTCAAGTTCAGGTAGATATGTTTTTGATTCTTTCTGATAAATTTGATACAAAAACTAAACACCAAATATCAAACTATAATCCACTGAAAATAAAAAATATGCACATGTTAACAGAGTGGAGATGTTACACCTTTGGGAGAACAATCCTTCCGAGATAAATAATATCAATTTGTTTCAAAACATTTTGAAGTGGAAATTTCAAGTTCCCTCCATCAACTGTCACCCCTTTTGGATAACCAATCCTTATATTTCCTGGCTTTCCCTCTATATACCTATATCCATCATCTGTACCAGCTAATAACTTGAGTCTACCATCTGCATTTGCACATTTATTTATATTAGAAGCAACAATAAAAACAACATAATCATTGCTAAAAATTGATTAGGATCTCAAGAGGACCTGCATGATGCATATCTTTCAGAAAACTGCACATCAAAAAACTTCAATTGGTTCAAAATATTGAAAATTAGAGCACATTCCTAACTTTACATATGAGATATTAAGCCATAAGAAGTTTGAGATAAAACAATCCTTCCTTAATCGACTGTCATTATCATCTGCATAAATTCAGGGGTACGTACCATTGCAATAACAATACTTGTTAATGCTTGCTAACGAAACTTGTTAGATGATCTTCTTTAGTCTCTGTTCAGATAAAATCATGGGTGACGCTAGAGAAAAGAGGAGAGAACAACAAATCGTAGATAATAGAATTAGGGTATGGGTTTTGTTTTGTGGGCGCGTCTAATAAGTATGGGTATTGATCACCTACCCCATTTCGTTTGCGGTGAAAAACACCGAAAAGATCTCAAAACCTATAATTTCTATTGGTCTATATTCTCTCAAGTGGTGCCAGAAGCTCTAGAATTCGAGCTTTGTACAACTTTCAAACACATATCTTTAAATTGTTCTGAAATTATATATGCAATTTGTATTATTGTACTACCAAAATCCTAGAAAAAGAGTTATTATCAGTTTTTTTATTTTGACCTAAAATAGACTAACCCTATATATCACCAGATTTGTCGCTTTTTCTTAGACAAAAAGTCAGGGATTCGCTTAAAATGTAGACTCCTCTGTTAATAATAACTCTTTTTTTATGGGACGGAGGGAGTATTTGATTTTCAAAGAGAGTGAAACGGGAAGTTACTGATTCCAGCGAATAATCACTTCCCGCATTACTCTCTACTCCAAGGTTGGGCAAAGGCCCCATAAAACTCAATCTTTTGGGTCCAAATCACAAGGACCTAACTGACTCGCCTTTTTTTTTATGATCGACTCTCCTTTCAAACCAAGGCTTTCTTAAGGCAAGAATCAAGAGTCTTTGGCCCGTTGGTCAAAAATAATTGTAGTTAAAATGCAGAGTGACTACTACATCAACGACAAACTAAATAATTGAAGTTTTCGCCAACTTTCGTATTTGTTAATGGTATAATGTACTCTTGAAAATGAAATATTTAAAAAATAAAAAACAAATAATTTTTTTTTTGCGAATTAGGTAATATATTCCAACAAGAAGCCAACCTTACAAAAGAAGTAAAAAGTACAAACAACTTAAACTTGAACTGAAAAAAATAAAGCTAAAGTTTCCATATAAACACAAGAATAACTTAGCAAGAAAGGCAACGGATGTTATTTGTCCATAATTGAAAGGTTGGCTCATCAGTAAAGGTAACATGCAACACTGTTGTCAGGTTATTCACTACATTAGGACAATTATCTAAACTATCAACTGAAATAAAATTAAGCAAGAAGTTTGGCATTGTTGATTGCCATTCAGAGAACATGGATAATTTCCTTGCTTCTATTGCTAGTTTGTCAGCCGACTAATTCCCTTTTCTTGTACTTAATACCCAAAAAGTTATTGCACTGCTGTAGAATCATCATTGCTTCCTTTACTATTTGCTGGTTTTGCTAATTCATCAAAGATTGTTGTCCTTTGGTGAAAGTAATTGTTCTCTCACAATCACCCTCCATCCAGAAGCTTTCAAAATTTGATGCCTTAACCCATTTTGCGCCCTGTAGCAGAGCTATAGCTTCTACTTCTTCTGGACTTAAAGCCTTGAGCATTCCTGACTTATCTACTTCTCCATTTCCTGTATGATTCCTCAAAATTAGTCCAAATCTTGCATTCGATATATCAGAGATCCAAGAAGCATCAAAGTTAAGCTTAAAACAGTTTATTTTTGGTTTGTCCATCCATAATCTTCTCTAATACTCTTGGACTGTTCAGGATGACTCAACTTCGTGTTTTCATCCTTTGTAAACCAGAAATTCAAATGCCTATGAATTATAATTGAGGTGCTTGATTTTCCTGAAAAATCCTGAAACATTTTTCTTTCCATATGAACCAACATTTTGTAGCACATATGTCTTCCAGGTTCTCATTTTCCTTAAACCAAAGATTGTAGTAATCTCTAAAATGCAGTTGTTCTCTATTATGCATAATCCTTAACATGTTCCATGAGTAGGGAGGCATTCCAAATAGATTTGGCATACCAGCATTCAAAAAATAGAGAAGATGTTCCAGAGTTTCAACATGATTATCACAGAAAATACAGTTAGTATCTATTGCATCAGAATGACCTCCTATTATTTGTTTAATTGGTAATGCATTATTCAGTCACTTCCATATAAATATCTTGACTCTTTCAAAAAATTTATCCAGAAGTTTTCCCACTTCCTCTGTTAAGTTTTGAACCCCACATAAAGAATTATACAAAGATTTGACAATAAACATCCCATTTCTAGTTAGAGCCCATCTTTTTTCAGGGAACCATTTGTTTCTTTGAACAACTTAATGTTAAGAATGTTCTATGTTATATTATGAGTAAAGGATTGGTTGATTGGTTCAAGGTTCCACTTATTAGTTTCAGGATTAATCAGGTCTGAAACAAGTGTTAACTGTGGGTTTTTGTTGAAACCCAAATTCTGTAAAGTAGTTTTATTTGTTAGTATCCAAATGTCTGTCCACAGACATATTGATCTACCATCTCCTACTTTTCAGCAAATATATTTATGAATAAGATTTATTCCTTGAAGTATTTCATTCCATATCTAGAAAGAGTTTGATGATTTTTTTGGTTCGAAAATGTTTTTATTTTTAAAATATTTTTTCTTGGCCATTTTAACCCACCAATCATCAGGCCTAATAACTATTCTCCAAGCTATTTTAGAAAGCATTGCTTGGTTTAACTTACCAGCCTCTTTGAAACTCAGTCCCCCTAAGGCAGATTGGTTTACAAAAGTAACTCCATTTTTTTTATGTAGCCTCCTCTAGAATAAGTTTCCTTTCCCTACCAATAATCTCTTTGAACTGAATTTATTTTGTTTATTTTTTTTAGGCACTTGAAGACAACCCATTTGATAATTAGGCAGAGTTCCTAAAACCGATTTGTTCAAAACCAACTTGCTTGGTTGGTTAATGAGTTTACTTTTCCAATCTTTTTTTCTTTCTTCCATATTTTGTATTATGATATCAAAGGTTTTTACCTTATATTTATCAATAAACAATGGCATACCTAAATAAGAGTCTTTTAAGTCAGTTTTTTTTATTATAGAAGTTTTGACATAATATTTTTTCCAGTTTTGGATGATTTTTTTTTTGCTCAAGAAGAGGGTTGACTTTTCAAAGTTTACCATCTGCCCAAAGCAATTACCAAACTATTGTAAAATATTTAGCATAGATTTGCAACTCTGCAGGTTAGCTTTTGTGAAGATTAGACAATCATATGCAAAAGCAGATTGTTGACAGGTTCACTGTCTTTGCTTATCTTAATTCCTTGAAGGTCTTTTGTTATTTGATTTTTTTTATTAAAAGCCTAGAGAATACCTCCATGCATATGAGGAAAAGATAGGGGATATAGGATCCCCCTGTCTTAAACCTCTTCCTTGTTTGAAAAAAGTACCATGTTTTCCATTTAACAGAACTACAATAGAACATGTTGATATGCACTGCATGATTAATTCACACCATTCATCACAGAAGCCCATATTCTTCATTGCTTTTATTAAGAAATCCCAGTTTATCCTATCAAATGCTTTAGACATGTCAATTTTAACTCCCATTCCTCTTATTTTAGTTTTCTTTCTATTCAGAGTATACATTAATACATGTGATACAATTATATTATCAGAAACTTGTCTCTCTGATAAGAAAGCAGATTGAAAATGTAAACTTATTTTATCCAAAAAAGGTCTCATTCTAGTTGCTAGAAGTTTTTAGATTATTTTATAGGGTATATTACAAATACCAATAGGTCTAAAATCATATGAGGTTTTTGGTTGCTTAGTTTTTGGAATTAAGAAAAGAAATGTTTTGTTTAAATCATGGTTCAATTTTTTTGCGATCCATAATTCTTAAATCATTGCAACTAGTTGAGGTCCAACTAGACTCCAGTTATGTTTGAAAAAACACACTGGAAAACCATCAGGTCCCAGTGACTTGTTAGGTTTCATACCCTTAACTATCTCCCAAATTTTATCTGCATTAGAAAGTCTCACGATATTTTCATTATCAGTTTCAGTGATTCCTACTGACAGATTACTGAAAATTTCCTCATCCTTAGATGCAGGAACATTTTTAAAAATATTCTTAAAATAATCTTTTAGATATTTTTGTTTTTTATAGTTTCAAAACATTTTCATGTTCATTTGTTGAGTAAACAACAGTCTATTTTATTTCTTTTCCTTCTCTAAAGGGTTTTTATATGAAAATACCTTCCATTTCCCTAAATTTACAATATTATTTTTTGAAAATTGCTTTTGGATTTGTTCTTCTGTATTATAGAGTTTTTCAAATTTTTAGAACTTTAAGTTTAATCTGTTTTGAATAAAGTCATTTGATTTTTATTTACTTATATTTTCAATTTCTTTTAAAAGATTATTAGTTTTCTTTTAACAAAAAATCATAATCCGGATAATTATGCTTTTTTTTTACAGAAAAAATAGCGAAATAAAAATCCTGATACGAATTCGAGATTCTCGGATCAGATACCGATTTGTCTTAATTTAGGCTCAAAAAAAAAAAAGAAAAACTGGACGCAGTGCGACTGTACAGAATTATGACGGCCCAAGAGAGTTCTTTGCGTGGCACAAATTATAGTACGTTGAGAGCCGTTCGTAGTGGCAGTGCAGAAACCTAAGTATGAGCCAAACCTTAAATGACATAAGTACCCATTTCTCTCAAACAAATCGCAAGTTTACACACAGTTTAACTCTAACCTTCTTTCCTCTCTTCTGTCTGCAAGTTCGACCACCAAAAATGTCATTGCCAAAATCCATTGCTGCTGGAGCTGGAATTCTCAGGAATCGTATCAAATCATCGCTTAGAAACAGAGGTGGTGGTGAAGGACCGAGTAGATGGTCAACTCCTGGTCACCAAGAACGACCAAATGGTTATCTCTTTAATGAAGCCCCTCTTGAATCAGGTCAGTCAAGAAAATGGGAAGATTGGGAACTTCCTTATTACATAACTGGTTTTCTCACTGTTGTAATTCTTGGTGTTGGTCTTAATGCTAAACCTGATCTCACAATCGAAACCTGGGCTCACAAAGAAGCCCTAAAACGTCTTGAAAACCAGCAGATCCCTCTTATAGATGACGATTCTGAATGATCTTATCATGATATGGGTAATTAATCTTAGGATTACCCGTTTCATGTCTTTTTATTTCTTCCTGTTGAGGTGTTGAGATTGACCTAAGTTTTGGGCATGATGAATTTTATGTTGATAATGGTAGTTTTCTCAAATAAGGTCTTTAAATTGACTGTTGGATCATGCATCTCTTGAACTTAAGTTTATTTTTCTTTTGAATGAAATGTTAAAGATGTTTAATGGTACTGTAAAATATAGAGACAAATGAAATTGAAGTATGTTACTTTTTTACTTGTTTTTGAATGTTTAGTTTCAACATTCTGTGTGATTTTTTGTATTGTATGTGTAAAGTATGAGGGGTTTCTGTTAATAAAATCTGCTTATCGTGATTGATTTTGAGTAAAATTGAAATCTGATCAGAAGGTAAATCTCAACCTAAGGCTTACTTGAGTTACTAATGTAGCAATCTTTCATTTGCAGTTTTCTTTTTTCCTATTTAGCATATTAATTATTTTTGGAAGTTTACTGTTCTGCCAAAGTTGTAAATTACTAGATATTGTAGTCCACTTCGATTTAGTTTGCTTAGTGAAATGGTCTTTGGTCTCAAATAGGAATTCTCTTGAAGTACATTTATAGATATGGTCTTTCGATATCTTGAGCACTGGCTCCTAATTTCGGACTTTTAGGTTAGGCGGGAGTATACATTTCTACTTCCCTTTTACCATATGGTGACACATTGAATATGCTAGTGACAGAGGATGGTGGATGAGGAACTTTGGGAGTGTCATTAGGATTTTAGCAGGAGAGAGGGAAGATAAGATGCACATAAAGCAGTGATGTTTAGTCGCTTGCGTTTTTGGGGTATCACTTATCGCTACAGATTTAGTAGGATGCTTGACAATGTAACTTAAAAATGTGGGGTGATGAATTGTAGCACTGAGGTCATGAGTTGGATAAGAATTTTGAGAGATGATGAGACATGAAATTTTGGTTTGCACTAGCTGAAGATGGTTGTATCATGTTAGTATGTTTTGTCATTTAAGAGTTAAAAGATGTAGGGTTATGAGTTGAATAAAGCGAACTTATATGGTGCTGGGATAAGTCTAGGTTGATTGAGGCTATGATTTGAATAAACTAAGGTATGGATGCCTTAGATAGGGGAAGCAGTCTCCCTTAAACGATCACTAAGCAACGTCAGCAAAAATGACATTACATATCGGAAGTCCAAGTACATTGCTCTCTGCCGGTGCACTTTGCAATTTCGTACACTAAGTGTTAGCCATGTTGCACAACCTAAAGTTACTATGAGGACATAATGACACGATTATCAATGGCTTAGGGTTTAGTCTTTGTATCAAAAGGAATTTTCGGGCACAAGGTTGAAGTGGAATCAGCACCCTTTATGCTGTTGTCTGCTATGGTCACGGAAAATTTACCTCATGGTCCCGGAGTGGGCGTGACCTCATAAGGCATGCTGGTTTGTCATACACGTTGGCGGATGTGATTGAAAAATGTGATTGTGCCTCATTCATGTGGGGGTTAATGCTTTCTGCATGATACACTGCAGGAGACATGATGTCAGGGATGTTTGTTTAGGGTTAGAGGTGCCAACGTGGATGTCCATGAAGCCACCTAGCATGGAAAGTATTAAATCTGATTGTACGAAAGAAATGAACGATAAATGAAGGTTTTAGCATTTGCTGGATTGACTCAACAATTGTCATGCTATGCATGTGATAGACAGTCAAGTGAACACTGATAGATATTTTACTCAGTTGCAATGTTGTCCTGCTTATCTATCACACACATTCCTCTTATTGAATCTTCGGCCTTAGCATTTGATGGATCTTTTTCTGCCATGTCAATTTGTTCTATCTTTCTGCCTCGCGAAAGCACATATTTGCCATTTAGACCATTGTTTCTCATGTAGGTAGAGTGGTCCACTGCCTTGATGCTACATCACAGGCCTCAGAATGCATTTGAGGAGTATGCCACTTCAGTGAGATTGGATTGTCTTAGTTTGGGTAGGATTTGATCATTTAAGGTGCTAAGGTTTGGTGGTGATAGCAGACAGATTTCATGAGGAGATGTCGTTATGCTTGTTCTTACAATCATGTTGTTTGTGCTGCTCCGATTTGGGTTAATATGATTCATTGTCTTGTATGTCACTGTGTAGTGTGCTTGTAACCTCATTTTATTTTTTATTTTGAAGTGCACATGACTGTTTTACCAGCTGTTGTGGGTCTTATAGAAAAGCAGTAGGACAGTTGTAGGTGGAGATTCCAATTAGCTTACAGTAGCTCCTTTATAATCTTAGCCCTTGAAAATCTCTATATGAGGAGTGGTAAACTAGATTGTCATGTGTATCCGTTGGCCAAGTTTCATTACAAGTGTGAATTCTCTCAGGTATTTCATCCTACAGGTGTACCGCATCATCAGTCAGCTACTAAGCTCACAGTAGTTCAGTTAGAATTTTAGCTCCTGGCAATCTCCATATGAGAAGAATACTAAACAAGATTATCATGTAAACCTGTTGAGTGATCAAGGTTCATTCCAAAATAGTGAATCCTCTCAGATGTGTTCTCCTACTCTTTTGGCTTATAGGTTAGGTGAAATTGCTGTGTCCTCTTTATACGATTTGTTGCTCTGTATTAACAGGGCTAAACTGTAAAAGATTGACTTCATTTTTTGAAAAGCAGAGTTGTTTAGACTTTCTTTTGCAAATCTATTTAGCATATTGCTCATTTTTGTGCTTTAAGTTGTAAATCTTTTCCAGAGAATAGGAATAATGCTCTTTTGCATCCGAAGGGGAGATGAGAGTGATTAACTCATTTCAGCTCGACAGTTATCTTCAATTAGCCACTGTATATTGCATGCTTGGTAATAAACTTGATCTAATATGTCTTCTGGTATGCAATCGTTGTTATCATATGTTCTTGATCTGATGCATCTTCTATCGAAATTGGCCCCTATCATTATAACAACATAAAATGGTAAATGGTATGAAATACCAAGGTGACCAAATTTAGCAGATAAAAACCGATCTATAAGTTGAGATCCATAAAAATTCCATATTAAATAAAATTTATATAAAAATCCTTAGGTTCTAAAAAAGTTTAAATTAAAATCATTACACCTTTTTTAATAATACTACTATCCATCATTTTTAATCATTATATCATTTAGAATCATTACATCATTTCTAATAGAAACCTTATATAGGGGTTTTCCATTCCAATAGAGGAGTTTCCTATGTGAAGAAAAAATAGGGATACTAAATATGAATTTTAAAAATCCCTTATCTATTATATTTTTATAATGATTAAACTACATTTGTTTAGTTAATATTAGTAAAACTACTTAACTAATAAATTAGGCTGATAATAATTAATCTAAAATAATCTTATATTTAATCAAATTAAATTAAATTTTTATTCTTTTTGGTTTGGTGGGAAGAAAAAGTAGAAGAAATGAAAGAGAATTTTTTGTAATTTTTTTAAAAATCCTAGATTTGATTCACTCAACCAGAGTAGTCAGGTATACCTCTAACTTAAACTCTTGGTCTTTTTATGGCTCAAATTTGATGAAATTACGTAAAAAAGTATGATTTTTTTTGTGATTCAGGGAACATTACTGTTGGGTTTTCTTATCGAACCAAACCGTAGACAACATTTACGGTTAAGTGTTCATCCTAACCAAACCGTAACCGTACTTTCATAGCGGAAAACCAAATCGTAACAGTTTTACGGTTGGGTTTCAGCATCGTACCCAACCGTAACTAACAATTACGGTTAGGTGTTCATCCTAATCTAACCGTAACCGTATTTTCATGGCGGAACAATCAATCGTAACAGTTTTACGGTTGGGTTTTAGCATAGGACCCAACCGTAACGCATTATGTGCATGGGTATTTGTTGCACCAGTTACGGTTGGGTTCGAATTTTGATTCCCAACCGTAGCTAATCTTCAAAAAAAAGTTTACTTATCCAGGATAATTTACGGTTTGGGAATTGACAATCAAACCCAACCGTAAATACCAATTTTAGATTTACTGCAAAAACATTTACGATTGGTATGATAATCGAACCCAACCGTAAATGCTCATCTTCATCTCCTTTATCCCAGATTATGTTTTAATGCATAAATCAGATTTTTATTTGTTTTGGTTTGTTGGGAAGAAAAAGTAGAAGAAATAAAAGAGACTTTTTGGTAGTTTTTTGAAAAGCCCTAGATTTTGATTTACTCAACCAAAATGAGTGATTCTAGTGACGAATTTGAGGTGGGTGAGTCCTTGTATGATAACCAAACCAAATTTTACATACCCATTGATGGAGACCCAACTATGTATGATCTCTTGGATGGTAGAGAGGTTTTAACTCAAAGTTGTGATGGTGAATCTCAACCAAATGGAGAAACTAGCCGTCAAAGTGAAGATTCAATTGTCGAGAGTAGTCAGGTATACCTCTAACTTAAAAACTCTTGGTCTTTTATGGCTCAAATTTGATGAAATCACGTAAAAAAGTATGATACTTTTTGTGATTCAGGGTCGAACCTAACCGTAACCATACTTTCATGGCGGAAAACCCAATCGTAACAGTTTACAGTTGGGTGTTTAGCAACGACCAAACCATAACTCATTATGTGCATGGGTATTTATTGCACTAGTTACGGTTGAGTTCGAATTTTGATTCCAACCGTAGTTAATTATGTATGTTTTTTTTTTTTTACGGTTAGATTCGAAGACACAACCCAACCGTAATTTCCCCTACGGTTGTGTCCGATGCTCATAACCTAACCGTAAAGTTATACTTTCTAGTGTTTTGTTGCCTAATGCTTTGATATTTTTTGTTCAGCTCGAGATTGTACCTCACCCAATGTATGCTCATCCTCCTCCAAATGATGTTCTAACTAGAGATACTACGGATCACTATTTGAACGACTTGGTAGGTTATAGATAAGTTGTTAATTCCTTTGGACAATATTGCTAAGTTTTTATTTTTGTTTCTAACTTTGTGTTCTTGGACCATGTAGACATGGGAAAAAAAAGATGATGCAAAGCAATGGGCTAGAGAACATGGCAAGTTAATTATGTGTGTGATAGTTTGTAACCGTCAAACTAAATACAACCGCTTTCAAATGGTTTGTGAGTGTAGTGGATTCTATACAAGTCATGCGAAGAAGGGTACCGAGTATGTAGGAAAGACGAAGAGGAAGCAAACTACTTTCACTAAGAAGAGGGGATGTCCTTTCAAGCTTCAATTTCAGACCAACAAGGAGAAGAAGTGGTTCTTATCTAGAGTTGTATGTGGTCGTCACAACCACCTACCACCGGAGACTTTGTTAACACATCCTTATGCGGCACGGCTCACCGAGGAAGAAAAGGTCATCGTAGATGACATGACGGAAAAGCGAGTGAAACCCATTGATATCCTCGAACACTTGAAGAAAATAAACCCAAAGAATGTCTCTACGTTGGAGACAATCTACAACGCCATAGTCAAGTTGAAGAGTGAGAAATGGCAAGAAAGGGACCAAATCCAACAACTTATGTACTTGGGGGAGAAGCACAACTACACCATGTTCCATGAAGAAGATGAGAATAAAGAAATAAAGCATATTATATTGGCTCATCCCGAGTTTATGAAGTTAGCACGGTGCTCCCATCAAGTGCTTCTAATGGATTGCACGTACAAAACTAACAAGTATGAGCTCCCGGTCTTGAATTTTGTCGGCCAAACTTCTACCAAGTTCCCGTTTAGTGTTGCATTTTGCTTCTTGAGAGACGAGCTCGAAGAAAGCTATGTGTGGGAATTGGAACAAGTTAAATTATTGTACGTTGAAGGATATACCCCTAAGGTGATTATCACCGACAAAGAACAATCCTAGATGAATGCCATAGCAAGGGTATTCCCGGATGCTCAGAATCTTCTTTGCACGTTCCACTTGTGGAACAATATTCAAACCAAGTGCAAACCAATTATTCGGCCAACAAAGAAAAGCGAGATGGAGAGAATTAAGAAATTACCGGTACCTCAACAAGAAAAGGCCAAAGAAGAATTCAATGAGGATGACAAGTTGGCGGAACTAAAATGGGCTAGTTTCCAAAGTGAATGGGACGCTTTGACATGGTCTATCACCAAGAAAAATTATGAAGAAAATGTTCGTATGTTATGCTTGCATTGGAGAAATTATCCAAGAGTTCTGAAGTATTTGATGGACCATTGGTTGAATCCGCACAAAGAGAAGTTTGTAGCGGCGTTCAAAAACCAATATAAGCACTTTGAAAACCAAGCTACAAGCACCGCGGAGTCATTTCACAACAGAATGAAGAAGAAGCTTCATAGTTGTGATGGTGGGTTTGTTACGGTCTTCGAAGCGATGCACGATTATTTCCTCCGTGACCTTGATAGAGTTAAGGAACTTTTCGAAAAAAACCGTTGTAGAAAACATACCATTTATAAAGACGACCCATGGATCGAAGGAATTTCTTATAAGGTGTCGCATTGCGCAATTGAGAAGATAATGTACGAAGTTAAGCATTATAGGTTGGGCAACTTGCACGGAGAAGAAGAGTGTGCTTGTCCTAACATGTCAAGTTTGGGACTTCCCTTCCGGCATATGATGTCCAAGTACGAAGAAGACGGTGTGATCCCAATTCAAGATATTGATCCGTTTTGGAAACAATTGTCTTTCAATGAACCCATCGTCGAGCAAGATTTTGGTGAATCGTTTGCCGATACCGACGTTGGAAAATCTCTAGCCGAGAAATACGACACATTAAATCGCACACAAAGGCAAATATGGTTGAGTAAGTTGAGTAACTTCGTGTTTCCACACACAAGTTACGATGTCAAGGAACCAACTAGAGGGAAGAGAAAGGGTAGGACTTCTACGAAAGAAAAGAGGGCCGTGGTGCGAAAAAAAGCTAGGGAGTTGTTGGAAGAATCAAAGAAAAGAGAACCTTCGGGTTTTGAGCATTTGTAAAAGGAATATGAAGCGGAGGATGAGAAGGAGGATGATGTTCAAGGTAGAAACAAACGAAGAAGAAGTCAAACGGAACAAGGAGGACCAAGCCTAATAGATTGTAAAGGAAAAGGTCCCGTGCTTCCCTCTCAAGAGAGTTCAACAATGGAATTTTGTGTCAAGGGAAAAGGTATGATATTTTGCTTCAAACAAAAATCAAGAAGCATAGTTAAGGTGGAGCAAAATGAACGGGTAGTTGAAGAGCCATAAATGACTCCATCAAGTGTTAACAAAGAGTCGATAAAATTTCCCGCACAACCAAACTCAAGAAGAGTTAGTATCAAAGAATTAACAAGAAGAAAAGAAAATGCTAAAGGAAATACATTAGTGGTTGAAGAGCCGCATACGATCCAGGTTGCAAGAGGATTGATGCAAGCAGCATCTAATTTTTCAAGAAATGAGAATGGTAAAAACGTCCGAACCGAGCACATTATATATGAAAATTATTTGTTATATTTTCCGGATTTTGTTCGTGAATACATAAAGGCCACCGACGATGTTGCCGGTGATGGTAATTGTGGTTACCATGTATTCATCGAACAAGTTGGACCATTTAGCGGAGCAAAAGAGTTGGGTTGGGACGAATACACTTATACAAGGCATAGGTCCGCGGTTGAACTACGTTCTTACCCGGATTTATACAAGTCAATGATGAGCGAACCGGGAGAAGAAGAGTCGTTGTTAAACGAGAAGTTCATTGCATTCGAAAGGCGTTTAATAAGCAACAAGAACTTATCAAGCGAGTATTGGATGAGCATGCCAATATGTGGACAAATCCTCGCCAACGCTTTCAATTGTGGCATCTATTATATGTCACTTGGATTAGTCTTACATTTGCACTAACAAGAAGAAGCTTTGCCGAATAATTGGCTAAGAGAAGATGTGTGATGGGGATGGTGTAAATGTGCCATTTTGTCGGTCTCAAGTTAAAAGAAGGAAGCCCATTACCCCCATTAATGGTTGGATACGACGGTGCAGTCTCCAGGTCCTGGTGTAACCGATTCGAGCAAAGTTTTGAACTTTGGACCGCATTACGACTATCGAAGGAAGCCTCCGCACAAATTGTTTCTGATTCAGAATCGAAATGAAAATATAGACATATTGACTAAATGTAATATTGGTAGTGACAATATCATATGTATTTTGGAGGAATCAAAATATGAATAAAGTATTTTGTAATAATTATTTGTTATATTTTACGGTTGGGTTCGACCTTTCAAACCCAACTGTATATCTGACTCGTAGTAAAAATTATGGATTAGGCCAGTTTACGGTTGGATTCGACCTTTCAAACCCAACTGTAGATATAACTTGGTACAAATTTGGGGATTAAGGCAGTTTTACAGTTGGTTGAACCGTACAAACCCAACCGTATATCTGACTCATAGCAAAGTTTGTGGATTAAGCCAGTTTTACGGTTGGGTTCGACCTTCTAACCCCAACCGTAAATGTGTCTGAAAATACACAATTAATATAAGCATCCATTTCTCATTACTTAGACCACATTACAACCCATTAGACCATTGAAGTATTATATAGATAATTGAAATTACCACCAACAAAACCACATGCCATTACAAAAGTACTAATTAATAGGTTTGCGAGTGAGCAAAAATTCCTTTAGGATGTGGTAATGAGGTAGGTATAGAAAGGGACATATTTTCCATCTCCTCCATTCCTGAATAGATCTATCTAAAACCTCATCTTCGGTTTCACCCCTAAGTCATAGTTGACCAATAATACGAACTAATGCCATAAATTATTGGACTTGTCGGCGTATAGTGCCATATCGACAAATCAACTTGACGTGATCACGATTATAAGGGTTGCTGGTTTCAGAACAAAATTTTTCATAGATTGTTTGAAAATAACTCTGACTCATTATACCACCTTGCCTTCGTTCTTCTCCTCTTTTTGGATAACATAATACATAGTTGTGGCAAATACATAAATCTTCATCCAAAGTAAAATCAGGATTTTGAACCCCAGGTTGAGCCATAATCTAGTATATTAGAGTAATAATTTTGTTGGAGATGATTGTTGTAAAAGAAAGGTGCAATTTCTTTTAAAAAAAGATGGGTTTGATATGTACTCAACCATTCTCCTTTTTTTCCTTCATAAAGAAGATGTGTAACGGATCTATTTTGAAAAATGGGTCGTACAAGGTTCCAACGACTCTATTTTCAAACCAAAAAGGGCTACAAAAATGAAACAAAAAATTCAAAAAACAACTTTACGGTTGGGTTGGGACTCAAAAACCCAACCGTAAATGTTCTTAGACCCTTATTTTTTGTATTTCCTTTCACTCCAAATTTGGGTTTAAAAATCAAAATTTTAAACTTATTCATTCAATTTTACTAGATTTAAAGTAAATAGGTTCATTCAAACAAACAAAAACCCAACCGTAAAGAATCAACACAAAACAAGTTCAACTACACAGGAGAATTTACGGTTGGGAATTGACAATCGAACCCAACTGTAAATAATCATAAAAAAAAATTGAACTACCCAGGAGAATTTACGGTTGGGAATTGACAATCGAACCCAACCGTAAATGATCTTCAAAACAAAAAAAATTGAACTATCCAGGATAATTTACGGTTGGCAATTGTCAATAGAACCCAACTGTAAAAGGGTCCAAGAATATTTACGGTTGGATTTTGATTCAAAAATCAACCGTAACTTTAGGAAATATGGTTCTGGATGTTTTACGGTTAGGTATGGACTTGCGGACCCAACCGTAAATAATCAGTTGTTTTGTTTTTTAAGTTGATTTCTCCTTTGCTTGGTTTCCAACTTGAAATTTTTGTAAATAATACATGAAATTTAGCTAGACCAATTTAAGATAAAAACTTTCTCATACATTCTAACTAAATTGAGATATGAATATTGTCGCAAGAAGTTATAATCCACCCACAAAAAAAAAACACCTAAGTTTGACGCAATTTTTAGAATCAACGTAGAGTTAAGGAGAATTAGGAGGGGTATGTCGATCACCATGAATAACTCTTTTTTTGCTCGTGCTACAACGAGTACGAGCACCAACACGACCGCCACGAGTACGAGCACCAACACGACCGCCACGAGTACGAACACCACCTTGCACATCCTCGGCTTCATCATGTGTGTCTTCATCACTAGGTTGCGGCTTTCTTTGGCTAGTATTCGCACCTCTTGTGTCGGCTCTACTCCTCTTTAAGCTTCGCACCGTCTCATCTTCGTTTGATTCATGAAGCTTCCTCATTTTGTGTTGCAGGTTCTTTTGTTGCTCAACCGTCATCACATCACCTCTACTTATGTATGGAGTCATAGACTCTGCCAATGCAAGTGTTTTCTTTTTCTATTCACATATGAAAACAAATATTGGTTTAGTCTTTAGTAATAAATCTTAAAAACATTAATAACATAAGTAAGTTACGTACCAAGTTAAAATATGCCTTTTTCCAAACATCACTGAGACCATCTCCTTTGTTGTTTCCTTGACCCCTTTGAAGTATTCTCATAGATTCCGGATCAATATTAATCATATTTGGATGACCAAAATGGCGATACCAATCCAAGTAATCTTCTACGGCCTCTTTTGTGCCCGGAGACGGATTTACCTCCTCCCTTTGGATTTGGTATTCCGGTTTATGACGGTTGTTCCAAACCGCGACCGAAGGCGTTGGGATGTAGTTGAGCACGATGCTTGGGCCTTCGATCATTGATCCATTCACACATAATTTAAAGGTTTCGATTGTTACCTTGCTTTGGACATAGCCATATTGGCGGAGAGTTCGACGTGGGTTGCACATCACGAACCCAAACAGATGGTACAAAGGCCCGTTGTAGCCTAACACGTCCGAGAATTGACGTAAATCTTCTATTACTCCATCATCAACTACGTCAATCTTCACATAAGGATCAAACACCACATCTTCTACGGTGAAAGCATCAATTTTACTTCTCTTCTTTGCTATCTGTACTTCTTTACGCTTTGACTGAGTACCGGTGAATATGAATTCTTTCTGTAGGTCCAGTAAAATCACCGCTCCACTCCGTCTTAGGAGCCAGGCTCGGAAAGTGATCATAGACCCATGCCTATGAAGATAATAAATATAATAAGATAATGCGCAAAAAAAATTGAAGTTAAACATTGAAATTCCAACAATAAATTACCTGAAGACCAGTATTCCCGGCAATCTCAGTACCTCTAACCCTCGAAGCTTTTTTAAGGTTGGAAAGTAGGTAAGCGAGGGTGGCAGTTCCCCATGAATACTCATGCGTCTTCTGGAGATCCTTCAACCACTGTAGAAAGCGAACGTTGACCCTATTTCC
>JAJJMC010011023.1:5916247-5939241 GCA_023531435.1 Papaver californicum | reverse complement strand
CTTCATACACGGCTTTCCTTCAACTTGTAAGTCAAGAATTGACTTGACATTATCCGGTGTTATTGTCATCTCGCCGAATGGGAGATGAAATGTATCGGTTTCAGGCCAATAACGTTCCCTGAAGGATGTGCAGGTAACACTGTCATATTCCAACATAGAATTGGTAATTCCGGGAGCTAACCCTGTACCATTTACGAGAACACGAACGGCTTTACATTCTTCAGCTAACGGCCAATGTTGAGCCCTTTGACGAACCAATTTCTTCACGGCCTGTGTATGATCCTACAAAGAATAAAAACAATCTTTTTTAATCAAAATCGTACCAAAAAGTTATAACTTGAAGTTAAACAAACAGAAATTTAACAAAACAAGAGAAGTTTTTAGATTAATACCCTAGTCTCAGCAACTTTGGCAGCCCATGAATGCGGATAACCAAATAATATTGCAGACGTGTCTGGGGCCTCGCCCCAAAGTCTTTCATTCTTCTTCTTAGGCAACAACACGTCTTTGCCTTTGGGAATATGCTTGCCTTTCGGTGAAGGTTTATTCCTTGGATTTTTTTCCTTCACTTGAGGTTGAGGCGAAGCAACAATAATTTCTTTACCTTTTCCTTGATCGACAAATTGTTCTCCGTCCGTCTCTTCTTCATCACATTCTTCCTCTTGTGGTGGTTCTCTAATCACAAGCGCACCTCCACTCACCACCGATAGATCTTCGAAGTCTTCAAAAACATGGGATTCATCTTGAGGTAGTACTTCTTGTATAGAACTACCACCCCCTACCTCAAAATTCTTCTTCTTCTTATCTTTCTTTCTCAAGCCTCTATTATCTACCCCTAAATGAACTTCGTGGCGAGGGGTGGGAGTGTGATCAATCGGTGTTAAATTATTACCCCTCTTGTTCTTTGGTTTTTCCCTATCCTTATTCCTACAACATACAATCAATACAAATTGAAAGCACAAGTTAGATAATTTCCAAACAATTCAACACAAATAACCAAAAATTTAAAAATTCAGAATTCTTTAGGGTTGGGTTACACATATCAAACACAACCGTAAACAAATTTACGGTTTTACGGTTGGTAAATGACATTCGAACCCAACCGTAAATAATCATCAATAAAAATTTGAACTACCCAGGAGATTTTACGGATGGGAATTCACATTCGAACCCAACGATAAATAATCATCAATAAAAAGTTGAACTACCTAGGAGATTTTACGGTTGGGAATTGACAATCGAACCCAACCGTAATAATCACCAAAACAAAAATTGAGCTATCCAGGAGAATTTACGGTTGGGAATTGACAATCGAACCCAACCATAAATAATCATAAAAAAAAATTGAACTATCCAGAAGAATTTACGGTTGGGAATTGACAATCGAACCCAACCGTAAATAATCATAAAAAAAATTGAACTATCCAGAAGAATTTACGGTTGGGGATTGACAATCGAACCCAATCGTAAATACCATTTTTTGTTTTACTGCAAAATAGTTACAGTTGGAATGAGAATCGAACCCAACCGTAAACTTTCATCTTCATCTCCTTTATCCCGATTTACGGTTGGGTTTGGAAATAACCTAAACGTAAAATTTATAAAAAACCAGTTACGGTTGGATTCCCAACCGTAAGTTCTTGAGAACTTATAATTACGGTTGGTATTTGACCAGAACCCAACCGTAAATGTTTCTGGAAACCTTTTTTTTTCTTTGAAATCAATCATTCTAACACATTACGATCAAAAAAGGAGAAAAATAACATGGGTTATTATAGAATCATACCTCATATACACCATTGGTTGTGGTTGGGGAGTTTGATTGCCTTTACCACTGGTATGTTCTTCAATTTCTTGATGAGTTTGGTTTTCTTCGTTTGATTGATTTTGATTCAAATCACTGCTACCTTCTATACCTTTAGTATAATTTGTCATCTTTATTATAGTGTTTGATTGACGATTATAAATTTCGAATCAACGATTAATCGAAGACGATGAATTTGATGGAGAAGAAAATGGGGAGAAGGAGAGTTGAAGATAAGCAGATTTACGGTTTGGAAGAAGAAGAGTTTTTTGTTTAGGTTATAAAGTAAAGGGTAATATAGGTATTTGTTATTATCATAAGTTATCCCTTATCCAATATTTGGGTTAGCTTTCAACCATGGGAAGCCCCTCTATTGGAATGTGAAGCCCCTATATAAGGCTTCTTCTAATAATACTATAACTACCTATCCCATATAAAAAATATTTTTTATTTCTTTTCTTTTTCTTTTCTTCTTTTATTTCTTCTTTCTTCCATCGCCTTCTCCTTCTCTCCCTCTCTTACCACCACATTATCATTTTCTCCTAGCGCCAAGTCACCACCAAACCCCCTGTTATATCTAGATTCGCCATCAACACCACCTCAGCCTCCATGTTCCCTACCAACACCACCAACATCTCTTTATTTTTTTCCTACAATACTACCAAATCCACTACCATGTCTATGTCTGGATTTTCCGTCAACAACACCTATGCTTTCTCCTTTTATCGTCTACAACCACTATCAGCACCCCAGATCCACCACCAACATCACCTCCGCCTCCTCCTTCTATTATCTACAACAACTACCAGCACCCCCTGTAAATTTGTTCCCAACAACATCTTTGTATCTTCCTTTTATCCTCTACAATCACCACCACTAACACCTTCTTCTGATGTATCATCAGTGACGATACATCATCATCGAAATCAATGTTGTATTGGTGAAATGATACGTTATAAATTTTGAAAAAATTAAACAACGTTGAAACATATATTTTTATTTGTGAAACAATAAGTTTATGTTAAAACTAAATTTGGTTTCAACTAATTTTTGAATGATTTTTATCGTGAAACCAATGTTTTGATGGTAAAACAACAAATTTATGTTGAAACCAACTATATTTTGTCTAGTTTTTGTCGTTGTAAACAATGTTGTTGGTGATTGGGTAAGGTTACAATTTTATGCAGAAATCAAATCTGGTTTCAATTTTTGAAAAACTTAAAACTACGTTGAAACCAATGTTTCGTTGGTGAAAATAATACATTTATATTGAAATAAAATTTGGTTTCTAACTTATTTTTGGCTAATTTGTGTCGTCGAAACCAATATTGGTGATGTGGTAAGTTTTTGGTGGTGGTGTTTGTTGGTTGGTGGTGGTGTCGTTGATAGAGATGGTAGTCCTGGTTGTTGGTGGTTTCGCTGGTGGTGGGGTAGGACGGGTATCGGTAGTGGCGATGGTGTTGGTGGTACTGGTATTGGTATGGTGGCGGCTATGGTGTTGGTTGTTGATGGTGCCAGTTGCTGGTGGCAAATGGTGATTATGGTGCTGATGGTGATGGTAATGTTAATGTTGATATTGGTGGTGGCCATAGTGTTGATATTTGTGGTTGGAGGGGGCGATGGCAGTGCTGGTCGGTGTTGGCGATGGTGATGGAAATAGCGGTGATGATGGTGCGGATGGTGGTTGGTAGTGGTGTTGGTTGGTGGTGTTGTTAGTTGATGAATGTGAGTTGGTGCTAGTAGTATTGGTGGTGATAAGAGAATAGGGACTAGGGGTGGGGTTATTTTTTGTTTTTGTTGGACTGAATTAATTTAAAGAGTAATTTGGATAGTTATTTGGTAAATAAGGTTTTTGTTTATGTTTTTATTTGTTGGGAGTTTTTGTAGTACTAAATAAGGGTTTGTGGGCTATAATCCGCGCATTATTTTCACAATTTCAAAATTATATTGGATTCAATATTGGGTATACAAAAATAACAGTCAAATAAATAAAATAAACGTAAATATAGGACATGAAAATAATCTTTCAAATCAAACAAATAAAATAAATGCAGACAAATAAAGATACAAAATAGAGCACATGAAAATAATTTTTTAATCAACAATTAAAATAAATTAAAATAAGAATTAGAATTAGGTGTTATTTACGTTATGTATATCACATGAATGTTGTTTATAGCTACGTACATATATGAAATAATAATTGTTTGGTCTCCCATAATGTTTTACATGCTAATCATATTTCTAAGACCACCTAAAAAATAAATGACACGTATCTATTAAAGCAACACCACATCAAACTCTATCTACATATTTGGTACCGATAGAAAAAATAATAAGATAATGTTTAATAATTTATCTCATTTTCTTGGTTAAACCACGACAAAAAATGTGGAGGCGGAAGTTCTTTTTGTCTCTTACTTCAACTTTGAACCATTTCATCGGAAATATAGTTTCATAACTCCCCAACTCAATCATAAGCTTGTATATTTTCCTTCAAATAGTGCAAGTTGTTTGAAAAATATTGCAGCTTAGCCATCGATCATCTTCAACGAGTTTTGGAGTAAAATAGTTACATAACACAACCAAACATGGTCTTTGGTCACCAGTGAGAAATTCCTCTTCTACCTATTTTTTTGGTCCTTATCAAATATCACCCTCGTCATCATCATAAACAAGTAAATTCTTCCTCGGTCAATCACTCTTCCTGCATTCAGATGCTTTGTGACCATTTCTCCACATTTGTTACATTTACTTTGGAAAGTTTGTTGAAAAACAATAGGCCTTAATGGAAAGTTTGTGGTTGGATCTTGATTAGTTGGTATTTGAGAATCAATAGATATAATACCTCATTGGGTGTGAATACTCCAATTGGTACTAGCAACTCAACTTCTATATTGTTTCTCTAATGATAATGTTTTTTGATATGCTATTGAGACCGAATATATGTCGAACAAGTTTAAAATTTCCTCCTATGTACCATGATATAAGTTGTTTTTCGTTTCTATAATATCATTCCTTGCAATTAATTGATAAAACTCTTTAGTGTTATCATCTATCGGTTTTGCTTGCTTAAGATTTTAGAATTGTTGATAGTTTATCTTTGTATAATTATAAGGTAGAAAAATACTCCTCATATATTTTTCCCAAGTTTTTAGTTTATATTTACCTCTCTTCAACCTTGTTTGCTTAACTTGTTGCCACCAAGCACCGACTTTTCCTCTGAATCTTGTAGCAACCAACCTTATTCTGTTGCTTTCAAATACTTCCTTGAAATCTAATATTTCCTCTCTGTATCCAACCAAATAAAATCCACATGGTATAAACCCCCATAAAATTTCTGGAATATTAACCTTTACCGCAGTTTCCCAACGATTTGAAGTAATAAGGTTCTTTTATCCGGTATTTTTTTTCAAACACTTGTAGCGTTCCATGTGAATGAACATGACTACCAAAAGAATAATTCTGTCATCCATGAATCATGAGTTGGAGTTATAGGTTAATCTTGATGAATATTTAAATTATAGATTATTTGTTGTTTGGTACCTAAACTATGTTCTGATATGGACTTTGGTACCTAGTTATTCGAAAATTAAGGGTTGCTACATGGACTGGTTGTTGACCGTTAAAGACTCTGTTTGGCGAAACTGTAATTCACTTTTTATAATTTACTATATGAATTATATTTTTACCCTCTAAATTTTATAATATTTACTCATTATATAATTAAAAATCAAACCCCATAACATCATAGTCAGAAACCTTGTTCTTTATTATTTTTATGAGATCTTCAGCACGACAACAATTTTCTCCCCCACCTGCTCTAGCACATCGATTACTACCAGCACCACCACCATTAATTCCATCACCTACAACTTATCAAATAAACAAAATCTTTTAACGACAACAATAAGAAAAAGAACAACTTATAAAAGATGTCCAATTCAACTATATTAGCTAGATTTAGACCATTAAATCAAAAGAGAAACGGAAATGGTTGTTAATATATGATGTCTTTCTGTAACTGAGAAATGAACAAACCATTTTTGTTTGAATTTTTTTAGTAACAACACAAGAGTTACTATCATTTGTTTTCCACTGAAACTATCTCTTTTTTTTTAATGAGGATCTGCTGCTTCCATAAGGATATTAGTAATTTCTCTCGTAAGAGAGATATAGAAGAGAAAATATGGCGTCACCTTTTGAATTCTTTGATTTTTGATGTGCTTGATAACATGATAGTTCAATATCTAGATTTGAAAGAAATTCATATCAATTTTTGACCTCTCTTTGAAAATCCCTATGGAAATCCATGAGAAGATCCTAAAATCAACTTAGAACTTAGTTTACACAGATCAACATAAACCTCATATATTTCTCTACTGGGGGTGCCTTATAAATGTGCTTTCATTTTGTGATGGTAAACGTGGAAAAGGATATATTTATTTTAATAAAAATAGCAAATAAAATAAAAAATTTAACAAACAAAAATGTCCAGATGCCAATCCTTGATATTCAGAAAACTGGGGTACCAAAGTTTGCACCTGGACATAATCTGGGCATAGTAATATTTTACAGTCCTAACATCTCTTGGTGGTCCACAAAAACAAAAACAAAAGTGTGTATCTCGATCTTACGGGGTCTTAATACAAGGCTTTTAACTGATATAACCTCTGGAATTTTATGGATTTAATTTATTCCTACTAAGCTTTATTTTTATGTTTCTTTACATCATGTTCTCGGGTGTGATAATATGGAGCTACATATCATACTAAGAATCATATTTTACATAATTGAATAAAGCACATACAAATTGTATTTTTTTTTTTGGTTTAAAAATTGGTTAATGCAAATAGGTTAACTGTCTAGTATTTTTACTGTAGAACATCGCTTTGATATCCTCACAATTCCTCTTTCTTCTACAAGATTTTCTACTTTAAGGTTTAAGCTCATTGTCTTCCATTCTGGTCAGATTCTGGGCTTGTAGGGGGTGTTAAAGACAAGTGTAATACGAGTAACAAGTGAGTCTATTACAACTATTAAACACAGTAGTTGAGTATGTCATAGTTTTTTTATTAGTTCATAATGTGTCACGGAATCTATCAATTTCTGTTTGATGTAAGAAATGTTTCTCTTAATAAAGAGTTTTATCCTTTATTGAAAAATAAAAAAGAGGGTACCAAGTGCACCACCAATTTTATGTTAACCTAAGATAATCCTTGGATGATATTTAACAAGATTTCAATCGACAAGGATGAATACCATACTACTTGCAATTACTTTAATTATATCAATCAATCAATATAATATGGAAATCAAATTAAATCAAGAAACCATAAATGTTGTTAACGAGAAAAAACTGCAAGTGCAAAATATCCCCGAGATTTCGTCCGAGTTGAACATACTCCAAATTAAGCTGTTACACCACTAACCTACTATCAGACTTTGGACTGGATGTAATTGAGACAGAATATACCCTCCAACCTACCCTGCTCCAATCGTATTCCTTGCGTCTACAACTCCCGTGAGTTTACACACATGAATTTCCTAAATAATGTCCTGTACATGCCTAGGTTTTTCTCCACAATCCTTCTTGAAGACTATCGACACCCTTTCTTCAGTATGATGATACCTAATTGATCATCTTTTAGATGTAAAATCCAGGTAACAAAAATCTTCCTCAAACTTAGAATGCTTTATATTCGGATTATAGTTTATACTCTTCACAACTTATTGAGACAACTAATTAAACCTACCTCACTGGAGTATCAATCTTAGAGCTAATGTTAGATGAATTATGTGGAAACTTCAAATCTAGATTTCAATTAATAAGTGTTGGAATACGATCTTAGATTGAAGCTCTATCGAATCTTGAATTTGATTAATAATTCTCAAATAGCCTTACAACATAAGAGAAGGACATTTAGTATAGATAAAAATTATATGAACGATCAAATCAAGATACAGGATTCAGAACTATTAACATAATAATTCAACACCATCTTCACGATCCCCAAGTGAAGTCTCTAAGTCTTACCATTTTTATAATCATAAGAACCTTCGGTTCAGGAAATGATATCTTATGCATAAATACAAAACGTGCAAGGAATTGATGTTTGTGTTGCAGGATGTTCCCTATTAATAATGAATGATCAAGGATAAGTTACTTCATATTAATATCAATGTTGTTATAATTCAAGTAATATCAATGTTGCTAAGAATAAGTTCTTTCCTCAGATACAAAACTAGTTTGTTTCCTTAGTTAGAAGTTAACTTGCATTGAGAGTCTTTCCTAAGTTCAAAAGCATGTGGAATTTTTCATTAATTTAGGTTTGTGAACTCAAATTGCAAAAACATCTTTAGTGGAAAAATGCTAGACTTAACTTTACGAACTCAAGTGAGTAGAAATTTGTTCGTAGATAAACTACTTGACTTAGGTTCGCAAACTCAAAAGTAGGTTTACGTACACACTTTCATAACTCACTAGATTTTTCTCCCTTGATTCTTGAAAAACGAGAGTTTCAACTTCAAAACCTCACTAAACATAGCCGTATGCTAGTCCAGTCCTTGACAAGAACCTTCTCTGTATGTCATTGAATACTAAAGTCATTTGACTTAGTTACAATAGATATATAAAAGTAAGGGAAAAGAGTCTGAAAGTAAAATCAAGCTCCGTTACTAACCTTTGATAAAACTCTTCAATATTTATTTTTAAAAGGTAATTTTAGTGAATCCTATAACTCTACTATCTATTCTAATCTAGTCTAAATCTACTTTAGTAGATTACAAATGAAGAAATAGTTCTGACATCTAAAATATGACAATAAACTTGACATATCGATACTTGTGGGTTCAAATGAGCATTTCTCTAATATATTTTGTTTCTCTAAGATGAGCAGGGTATATATTCGTCAGCACAGATTTTTTTCTGATAGCAATAATCTTCGGTTTTAAAAAAATGTAATAGAGAGGAAACACCATGCATGAACATCATTAAAAATTATGGTTATATGAGACATAAAGTTCATCATCAACCACAAAGTCACATGGTCATTCCAGTTTCTCTTTGATGTTTATCACAACTATTACCTTGTTCTCGTCAATGTCAATCATATACATATATATATATGGTTTACGCTAGTCGTTTTGTTACAAACAATATATTAACCATGAGATAAATTGTAAATTCAGTAAAAAAAAACTAAAACAAGCTTTCAGAAGGAAAAAAAAAACTGAAAACTAAAACTTTAGTTCTGTTTATAGAGAAGAAGTGCTAGAATCAATATAGTAGATATTATTAGTATATCTAGTTTCGCTCGTCGATGAATTGTTTTAAATATCGAGACCGGTTGCTATTACTCTTATTATGTTCTTTTGTAATAGATTATTCATGATAGTATTTGTATATTAAGTGTCTTGTAACTTATTTTGCTGAGAGCTATACAAGTGGAGATGACAATTTCAAATTTAGTCTTAATCTAGCTCAAATTGTACAATATTAGAGTTTATTATTTGGTTCATTAATAAATTATCAAAAATAACAATATAATTTCAATGTGTATGTCTATTTTTTATTAATAGCGGACTAACCAATTAAATCGCTAGAAAAATATCAATAAAAGAAACGTTATAATACAAAATGATACCTTTCCTATTTCATTCCATACAAAATAAAACAATCCTCACTGTCGGATTTAATGGATTGGCAACTCTCGTAAAATTCCATACCCCTGGTGAAATTTGTGATCCTTTTTTATTCAAATTTTGTTTTGTTGTAAATGCATATGCCAAGTAATGAATATCATTCAACTTATTAGATTCTCCGGTTATCAGAAAAGGTCCCCATATATTGAACCTATGATCAAGGACATAGGGACGAAAAAAGAGGTCGTTCCAAGAAACTATAGACCTACGTATGGTAAGATAATCATGGAAAAAATTGAAGTCGATTTAACTAAACCTCTAGAGAGGGGAACCTGGATTCCAAATGCTAATATGAAGGATGTATGGATAATTTATAACTTCAAAAAGCAGCCAAAATCCATTTGTCCCAAACGTTTTGTTATAGACCATGATGAAGAAAATTGTTTCAAGGAAGCTCACAAACTCGATATGGAAGCTATGAGTAAAGAAGAGTTTATTGCATATCATAACAAGTTGGAGCAAGAGGTTGAGAATTATTTTGAAGATGATATACAAGTGGAAAATAAAGAATGCAACATTGGCGAACAAAGGAGAAATAAACGATCAAGAAATGAAACTAATGATAACACTGAACCTGTTATTACTCATAGCCATAATATCCTCATTTCTCTTCATGAAAGTCGTGTGTTAGATATTCAAGGGGAAAATAATAATACATAATTTTATTCCAATGCTCTTTGTTTTAGGGTAAATAAGTAAAGAGGAGACCAATCCTAACCACAACAAGGACAACACATTTCCTTTTATGGGTAGAGAGAGAAAAAGAGAATTCATTATTTGTACTATCCCTTTTTCCTTTTATAGACTTTCCTTCTTTATCACTTCCTTGACATATATCTCCTTTTAACCCCTTATTATTGTTAAACTGCCATCTACTAGTTTCCACCCTTAGTTTTTTTTCTTATTCCTCTCATGTCCTCATATTTCCATAAGAATATTCCTAAGTATTTGGCTTAACTCTTAAGCTCCTAAGGTAGTGATGAATTCAGGGCCATCTAGTAGAAATGACCCCCCTTATCCATGGGTGGTCATTTTTCAAGTATCAACATTAGCCCCCTGACTGTTGGGATAACCATTGGATGGCCCAATAGTCAACTCACACTTCTTTAAAGTATTTCTCTTCTACTATCTCCTCAACACGTACCTCTCAACCTCGTGCACTTATTGGTTGGTGACGTGCCCCATCATCTCTTCAGTTACCCTACTCTAAATAACCGTTTCACCTTCCTTATTCAAAGGAAGTTCTTCTCTATATATTTACAGTCTCTCCTTTACCACTTCATTTATCTTTTTACCGCATATCTTTATCTTAGTGTTCTTGATGTCAGACGATTCCTCCAGACGTTCCTCAGCGGAAGAAGAGGAAGAGACAGAGGAAACATCACCTCAAGCGAAGTCCGAGTCCAGCGGCCAGTCTCATAGTGGGCCTCTTCCCTTGTCGGCTGATGATCAATTATATTATATTTGGGAAATTCTTCGCAATCGAGACCTATCTGATGTTATGCAACCCATAGTCTTTTCCGATGGTACACGAATCACACCGACTGACGACCATCTTGATTCTCGTTTGACTAACCCAACCTTAATACCCCTTTTTGCATCTCCTAAATGGATTATGCACCCGTAGGAAGGGGGTGACCTCCCCCTTCACACTTTCAACAAGATTCCGCGTATGTCCATTCAACACGGGGATTATCACCTTCCAACTATAAATTCACGTTCTTCAGCCAAAAATTCTCCTCTTTGGAAGTCTTAGGTCACATACATTTGTTCCAACCCTGGCCATTTATCTATGCTCCGCTCTTTAGGAATAGACGAAGCAATAGACGCCTTTCTTCATCGTGTGGTGGTCAAATGTAGAAGTGATTTGGTTAGACTCTACTCGCGCTGGATCCCTCGAGTTCATACTTTAGTTTGTACATGGGGTGAGGCGACTCCTGTACTGTAGGATGTCGTGGCTTTGATGGGGTTGACGATTCACGGGTCTTACGTATATCATGAGGCGTTCATCTTCGAAGTTATGGATGATTTGGACAGGTTCTATGTGCTCACTTGATTGGATGTAAAGGTAAATTCCGAGAAGTCCGATCAGAGAGGGAAGATGACTCCCCAGTAAAGGGTGCTTAACTTATATAGGAAAAGGTCATTAGGTCGGGAAAATCAGCTAAGGGTAAGTCCAAGTTTACCCCTGCTTCAGAAGCAAGAGAGAAGGCCACAGCCCACCCTATTGGTGGGAAGATGGCGGTTGATGCTATGAAGGATTCTACTGTTGCTGTACCAAGCCGACCTACTCGAGGTGGAGCCCTTTCTGGCAGCGGTACCAAAGTCATTAAGAACAAACACGCTTTCTTCCCTTTATGGGTGAAGTATTGGGCTCCGAGTCCTGTAGATAGGGAGGTTAGCTCTCCCGTACAAAAGGAAAAGAATGCTCGTGCCGAACTAGTGGATTTTCTTCTTTGCTGGCTTTGTCATGACATTTTCGAGCACAACCCCCGTGACACCATCAAGAACGAGCTCGTGCCGATGGCTGTACTGATGTCACGAGGTATATCATTTCTTTTAGCACCCATGTTCTTGGGAGGTTTGTACCGTCAGCTGGATCTATTTTGTAAAGACATTCAAAGGTTGGACGTTCGTCACATCGTTGAAACCTTTGTCGCGGAAAACTTCCTTCAGGCTTGGGCATGGGAGCATTTTCCAAAGCATGCTCCTTCAATTAACGATTTAGCCATTCATCGTGAGGAGGGTTGAGAGAGGAGATGACACCTTCGATATAGTTCCGGCTTCTTATTATTATCCTCGCATGGCCCTGTGGCGCGGGAGAGGGAGATCATCCGGGAATACTCTTAAGGAATACATGGATGTGGACAAGGAATTCAAGCCTTTTCCTTATCACGACAGCCGTTCTAGTTCTTTCCCCTATGATTTTACTAATGGGATTACCGATGTGACTATGAGCTCTGAGCAATCTTTGGCGAGTGGCTACTTTGACTTTGTCATGGCTGTATTGCCTGGTTATCTCCTTGGTTTTTTACTTGGGTAAGTTCATATCAATGTTCTATAATTCTGATCGCATGGCTCGACAGTTGGAATTTGACCAAGGGGTCCCATTCCATTATCCAGATTTATATTTTACCACGGAGACTGATATTATAACTAGTTTTGATCGCTTTGTGTTTAAAGGAGAGATACGTTTGGCGGATCGATCGATTCAATTTTCTTTATATCAACCTTCACCGACGCGAGAGCTTTTTGTTTCTCCCAATTGGTTTTCATTTCATACAGAAATTTGGAAGCAAGCTCTGAATTTTCTTCTACGTGAACCAGTTCCTCCACTATCCCCAGATGACCTTAAGTTGATGCATGCGTAGGGTCGTATCAAGCTGGATGGGCCAGTAGCTACCAAGTTAGGTCTTATAGAAGATTCAAAAGTTCGTCACTTGGTTCCCTTAACTACTAGTTGGACTCTCCCGGCTGATCATGAGTTGTCGAAAAAGGAGGTTAGAAAGGAAAAGATGCCCCTCCTCCACCGCGAAAAAAGTCGGGCAAGGTCCAAACTCTTCAGCCAGCTCCGGGCTCCTACGATAAAGTATATTTTATGTCTGGGTATCCTCTCTCTTTTTTTTTTCTTTCTAATTATGTGTTATCAGGGTGATCTCTTTG
This sequence comes from Papaver californicum, assembly GCA_023531435.1. Lineage (NCBI taxonomy): Eukaryota > Viridiplantae > Streptophyta > Magnoliopsida > Ranunculales > Papaveraceae > Papaver > Papaver californicum. The sequence continues at coordinate 5,926,070 of JAJJMC010011023.1, read as the reverse complement.
TCGGCTATGTTGGGTACAAGCCTCGCTCCTTTATGGTGGAAGAATATCTTAACATTCCTGAACATAAGTGGTCGCCTCGTCGTAAGGCTAAAAAAGCTAAGCATGACGCGGGAATCCTACCAACTCCTCGTATCCACCGATTTTTCTTGGTTGATGATTCTCCCATGTCTCCTCTACAAGGCAAAGCTCGGGTTATCACCAGTCCGACTTCTTCTCCTTTCGTGGATCGTATACATAATTTGGGTGTTGATTTTTCCAGGGGTGGTGGTGCCGTCTCCTCACATTTATATGTTGTTTATATTAATCTATGGTGGCCACCACTACCCGTTCTCAGAATTATCCCTAGAAGACGCCTACCAGCCTACTTGGTTCATGTAGTCGTGGCGGTTCATCTTATTCTCATCCTGGTGTATATCAGGACGATGTGCTTTCTGACGAAATCTGTCTCCTTCTGGTAATTATTGTCTTTTTTGCTTTCCACGTGTCACTTTCTTTATTTCGTGTTTGTTCTTTTTGATATGGTGATCAGGCATAATTATTGTCTTATTCTCATCCTGATGTATGTTTGCTTCGTGTTTTTGTTTTGTTTATTATCCATTGTTATTATTTTTATTTTTTTTAGGTTTTGATGGTGGTTCAAAGTCGTCTTCAGTTTCTTCTCATCTTCCTTCCGATCGTTACGAGCCTTTTCCTGCTCGTGTATCGTCTCCTAATCCCCAACCTTCTAAGATTAGTTTCATTCCTTCATTTTCATTCATTTTTTAGATACTCTTCTTATAATCTTTCCCCTTTTTTTTAAGATTATGAATAAGCGAGGTAGCAATTCCGCGTTTAAGAAGAATGCCTCCAGCGTCACGAGCAATGTTAAACGTACGCAGCTTGTAGGGAATGATTTTGTCCCAGCTAATCAAGAAGAAGTGGATGCGGCTGCCCTATTAGCTAAACCGGAAGATCCTTCATTTTGCTACCCTTCAGTCGTAAGTGCCGAAGAAGCCGGGGGGACTGAGAACCATAAATCAGTGCACGGATTTTGGGTTCCTTCGAATTTAGGCGTCACTTACAAGATGATTATCGAGTGAAGCGGTCATATGGTGAACAAGGGTATGATTCAGGATATGAAGACTTTAGTCTTTATGAATAAAGGTTTGCTTGAAGCTGCGGAAGGGTTTTTACGAGTTCGTGATGATCCTCCTGACGTTGGTAAGCTGAAGGAATGGGAATCTTCCATTCAAGATGGCATAGGTCTCAAGTTTCCCATAGTGTGGCTAGCCCAATTATTGGGTATAGTGAAGAGCAAGTTTGATCCGCGTTCATCCCTTCCAGATCAAAATTATCGAACTAGAGCAAATCCTAAAGGGGATGACTAAAGTGGCTCAAGAAAAGAGGACTGCTCTGAACAAGTTTTTTACCAATGTTTCAACAACTATGCAAGAGGCTTGTGAGGCTGAAGCTGTTGTGACCCGGGTGGATGAGGACCTCGAGCAGAAAAAAACGAGATCTTGCCACTTTTGAGGAAGTCTAAGTCTATTCTCTTTGGTATTGAGTGTTTTTAATATGTTTGTGTTTATCTTGGATTTGGTTGAATTCCTTCTTCCTTTCTCATATCTCTTTTGCTGACTATTACTATGATATTTTGACTATCTTAAGTGGTTGTTTTACTTTTGATATTTATTTTGGTTTGTGTATTTATTTATTAGTGGCACCTGAATTATATGATATTTTATTATAATGGGGGTTGTCTGTTTATAAATAATGCTCGTATTGTTCTCATTTTGTTTAGTCTTTCCTGATGGCTTACCCTGCGGCAGCTGCTCTTATTCACAATTTGGAACAAAAACTATATCGCTTGATTGATGATAGTGTTAAGGCTGAAGCGCAATGGGAAGCCGCGTATGTCGCTCGCAATGAAGTGGTCGGTCGATGGTATAAGGCGAGTCTTATCTATCATGCGTTCACCATTCGTGATTTGGATGTTAGTACTCATGAAACGACGTTGTGTGTATACACCTGGACAATTAGATATCCAACCCGTAATTGCAACGACCCGATTGCAAGGACGGAGCTCTACCAACTGAGTTATATCCCCCCGAGCCAAGTGGAGCATGCATGAAGGAGTCAGATGCTTCTTCTATTCTTTTTCCTGACGCAACTGGGCCATCCTGGATTTGAACCAGAGACCTCGCATGTGAATTAAATCATCGCACCTACGATCCAACCAATTGGAAGAGAATCAATAGATTCTTTTTCGGGAGCGATTCATCCTTCCCGAACGCAGCATATAACTCTCCGTTGTACTTTGCTCTCCAAATGTGCTTGTTCCCCCCTTTTTCCTTCCCATGGCAAGTCTTTGTGAAATAACTCCGACGAGAAGAAAAAAGAAGTCGTGAAGAGACCTTCCTGGCCCATTCTTAGACACTCTAGGATCCCTTTTTAAACCTGCCGGGAAGAACACACTTATGGAAGCTAATGAGACGCGTTGGCTACTTGATCAAGATATCCCTTGTACTGTTAAACTACTCCGAGTTCTCCGTGTTGTTGGGATGTAGAAGTTGTAGTTGCAGTTGCTTCGTTGTTGTTTTTTTTTAGTCATGACTGTTATAGTTGTAACTGTAATTTATTTCGCGATTATCTTGTAATTAAATGCTTCGTCTATTTTCTGGACGCGTGGTTGTATCTGTCCTGGATTCCTATTTAAAGTCCTTTCTCTTGAATTACATGCCTTGACTTGTGCGTGGTGTTTGTTCTTATTTAAGTATTCTTTTTATCTTTGCCTTAGTATCTTCTTCCATCATTTTTTCCCTTCCTCTTCCTTTTTTTTTTTGAAGGATGGCTCACGAGCTACATAGGTATACTTTGACCATGATTCTGGTAGCCGCTACTGTCATGACCTCAGATGTGCATAAAGAGCTCGAGCGACTCCTGGTGGTGAAAGACGAAGTAGGGATGTTAATGACTCATAGATTAGCTCATCGTTCTGCCATGGATGCCGCTTGGGGAGATCAGCATGAAACGTCTGAACTTGCTCGGAGAGCTCATGCTGATGCTCCTATTATGGGTGACGTTAATCGGCTGCTTTCTGATGCTCATGCGAGGCGGTGTGCTGTCAACTCTCAGTATCATGAGGTTGTACTTATGATGAAAGATTTAGATTGGGAGATAGAAATATGCGTGCAATGTTGGCAGAGTCGGACGATTAGTTTGTGGTAGTATTTTTATTATATCCTTTTTAGGTATTTGTAATTCCTGGGAGCATTTATTTTTGTAATTGTCCTTTGTTGACCATGTGGTAGTAAATATTCGTTGCTTCTTCTATTGAAACCTTTCTTTTTCCTTCTTATTTTCCTCGTAATACACATTCCCCCCTTTTCCCTTTTTTTTACTGTCTCTTATCTCTTTCCTTTGAGCATGTCTCATCAACTTCACGGATATACTTTGACCATGGTTGTCGTGCCTTCCCTCGTGGCACGCTTGATAACCGGGACAAATTAACGTGAATTTTGGTGTTGAAATATGAAGTGGGGATGTTGATGACCCATAGGATGAGTCATCGTGCTGCCATGCGGCCTTCTTTTAGGGAACAAGTCGATTCTCGAGATTGCTCATAGTGCCAACGCCTCTGATCGGGTTCTTTGGGATGTTCATCGTTTGCATAATGAAGCAGTCATTCAGTGCTATTTAGCTACTCAGCTATATGATGAAGCTATTCTTATGATGAAGGATTTGGACCGAGAGATAGAGGCTTATCGCGCGGTGATCGCTAGTCAGGACGATTAATCCTATAATCCTCTTGATGTTCCCTAGAATGATATTAATGCTTATTGGTGTTTTAATGCTTCATTAAATATGGTATTGAATGTGTAGATGTACCATACCCTCGTGTTTATTATATATTTCTTTCCTTATTTGGTTAATTTCAACCTTAATCTTTTTTGTTGTCCTCTTGGTTTTCATTTGTTCTGGCGTAATATATATTATCTTCCCTTTTATCATATAGCACGGGCTCGTTTGATAGCGGAAATTACTCGATTTCCTCAGATGTCTAATATGTTGAGTATTGTGTTTGACTATTTTGATCATGAGAATAGTATCTCCCATTCCCGTTTTACAGGTACGGATTATATTTTACAAGAAGCGCGTCACGAGGGTCGGTTGCTCCCTCCTTTATTTTTTGAACATCATCGTTATTATCGTGAACGTTGCGTTGCAACTTGCTTCCAATGTCTGGGTGTGTTTCGACCTTTGCAAGTGGTAGAAGTAGCTCTCAACTCAGCTCAGGCGGCGCTGCAAGCTCTTCCTTGAGAATAGATACGTGTATTAAGGGCAACTTATTTCGAGCAGTGTTGGTATTTTTTTTATTTGTTTATTGTACACATATATGTCGTTTTAGAGAGAGTAGTTTCCTTTTGGTCACGTGTAATGTTCTTCATCGAATTCTCTATATAATGGGACCATTTTATTTTATTTTTGTGTATTATTACAGATACCCTTCTGCTCGGGCTGGTCGGGTGGTTGTATCCGACTTGAAGTTGGGGATTCGTAATCTTAAAAGGGTTATCCTTATAGCCGACGTGAACGAGTACATTCTCCTTGTGGAGGCCCTTATAGTTGTGTTTGTTGTCAGTCAGTCAGTCATTGTATTTGCACAGTATGGATCTCTACGCCGATGCTCTAGGTTCTAAAAACCGCGATTGTGCGCCCCTTTTGGAATCATTCGTCAACGCTCGGGAGGAAAACGTGTTGAGCAAAATTTAGCTCACGTGACTGTGTATCTGAGTCGGGCGCGAGTTTCTTTGTTTACTTATTATACCCGTCATAATGTTATATGAATGTTGTATATTTCCTTTTTGTTCGAGTGTGTTGTACTATTTTTTCTCCTTATCTCCCTTTTTTTTTGATATGACGCGTTGGTCCGGATGTTTAAAGTATGTCGTGTCCCCTGCCACTTGTGATTAACAAGTTTGCGTTTAGCGTGACCATTCGAGTAGGGACGATGTACCCTCTGCCGCTTTCGTGACCTATTTTGGTATTTATTTGAGTGGTCGAATAGGGGCGCTTTGCCCTCTGCCGCTCTTGTGACCATTGTGGTACTTAGTTGAGTGGTCGAACAGGGGAGCTTTGCCATTTCCCGCTCTTGTGACCATTTTGGTATTTAGATGAGTGGTCGGACAGGGGCATTTTGCCCTCTGTTGCTCTTGTGACCATTGTGGTATTTAGCTAAGTGGTCGGATGGGGGCGCTTTTCCCTCTGCCGCTCTTGTGACCATTGTGGTATTTAGCTGAGTGGTCGGACATGGGCGCTTTTTCCTCTACCGCTCTTGTGACCATTGTAGTGTTTAGTTAAGTGGTCGAACAGGGGCGTTTTGCCCTCTTCCGCTCTTGTGACCACTGTGGTTTTTAGATGATAGGTCGGATAGGGGCGCTTTTCCCTCTGCCGCTCTTGTGACCTATTGTGGTGTTTAGTTGAGTGGTCGAACAGGGGCGCTTTGCCCTCTACCGCTCATGTGACCATTGTGGTATTTAGTTGAGTAGTCGAACATTGGTACTTTGCTCTCTGTCGGTGACCTAATGTGGTGTTTAGCTGAGTGGTCGAACATGGGCGCTTTGCCCTCTGCCTCTCTTGTGACCATTGTGGTGTTTAGCTGAGTGGTCGAACATGGGAACTTTGCCCTATGCCGCTCTTGTGACCATTGTGGTGTTTAGTTGAGTGGTCGGACACGGGCGCTTTGCCCTCTGCCGCTTTTGTGACCATTGTGGTATTTAGCTGAGTGGTCGGACGGGGGCATTTTGCCTTCTGGCGCTTTTGTGACCATTTTGGTATTTAGATGAGTGGTCGAACAGGGGCGCTTTACCCTCTGCCTCTCTTGTGACCATAGCATTCGATCTTCGGCCCAAATAAGATAAATCAAGAGTTTCTTTTATTAAGATCAAAAACATTTTCCGTAGTATTGCTCATGCATAAAACCTTTTTATCCATTTTCCATTGATATGTGTCTTAATCTTGGATCCATCCATCCGCTTTAAGCGGTAATATCCGCTTTCGGAAGTCTTTCAGATTATGAAAAGGTCCCTCCCAATTGGCTTCAAACTTCCCAGCTCTTGCGTTCCATTGTACATGTGATACAATTTTGAGCACTAGGTCGTCGACTTTGAAAATTCTCTCTCTAACCTTTTGATTATAGTGGTTGGCGACGCGCTTCCTGTATGCCTCAACAAAACGTTCGGCGCGAGCTCTTCTTTCCTCTATAGTTTCCAGGTGGGCAAAATGACTAACCTCGTCTGGCGTGGTTAGACTTTCCATGGCAACTCTTGCCGAAGGGATAACGATTTCTGCTGGTAGAATGGCATCTTCCTCGTAAAACTAAGGAATAGGGTGACGCTCCCGTTGAGCTGCGCTTAGAAATTCAATATGTACATAATGTTAATGGAAACTGCTCGTGCCATTCACTATGGTGATTATACACGGTCCTGCTCAGGATTTTTAGCAATATTTTGTTGGTGGCTTCCGCCTGGACATTTCCCGGAGGATAGTAAGGAGTGGATGAATGCAGTCGGATGTTGTATTATTTCCAATAGGTTATAAACATCCTTGTTGACGAACGACTTAGCATTATCATCTTTGATGATCATTGGAGCTCCAAACCTGCATATTATATGCTCTTTGATGAACGCGGTGATGGTTTCTCCTGCATAATCTTTCAGAGGGACTGCCTCTACCCATTTTGAACTATACTTGGTTGCGGTGATGATATATTTATGTCGTTTGGAGGAGTTTGGGTTTATCGTCCCAATCAGGTCTAGACCCCAACTGTGGAACGACCAAGGTGTGACAATGTTATGTAGCTGGGAGTGGGGTACATGGATCAGAGGTCTGTGGGTCTGACAACTTAGATACCTCCTTACGTGCATTGTTATGTCATTCTCCATGGTTGGCCAATAGAAGCCTCCTTCATAGATTTGTAAGAATAACTTGCGCATCCCTTGATGCTCCGCGTCATGCAACTTGGTCATGACTTTTATTGCCTCTTCTTTTGGTTGGCATCTTATGACCGCGTTACTATAACTCCTTTTATACAGAATCCCTTCATTTATGAAAAATCTGCTGGATTTCTTTTGTATTTTGAGTGTCGCTCTCCTTCCTCGGATAACTTACCATGCTGGATAAAGTTTGTATATTGTTACCTCAAATCGTCCTCTTTCTCCATATATACCTCGGCCGGTTGTGGTGGTGCTTGGCAGTGTCTAAAACTATCCTGGATGGTTGCTTCCTGGGCTGCCATGCTTGGCCAGTACACCCCTAGTCTTTGTAGTCATCGATACAGAAGGACATTACTTGTTTTCCCACATGACTCCTCGTGCATTTTTTGTATTGTCTCCCCTACTTCCTTTTTTCCCACCTGGTGCTTTATGATAGAGTGCGCCCTGAACCGTTATAAATTATTTCAGCACCTTTATCGGGATGGAACGCTTTTTGCTGGTCCTTATGAGATCCTCGAGGTATACCTTCCGCCAATCATTTATGTCCTCGAAAGCCGCGTCTTCTTTCCAAGTGCTAGGTAGATCTCTTCGCTTTATTATCACAGCTCTTTCCTCCTTGTCGTTTAATTGGATCTTGGCCACAAGCGTGGCTAATGCATCTGCATGCCTGTTGGAGCTCCTCGATGTGTGTTCAACCGTGGTCGATCCCATTTCATCCATTAGGCTTTATGCTTCTACTCAGTACAAATGCAATGTTCTAACCTATGAGCTAAGCGGTCGAGCTAAATGTGCCTCTTTTACTTGAAACTCGTTGTTTACTTGGATGATGATTAACTTGGAATCTCCTCTGACTTCTAAATTTCCGAGGACGAGTTCATTGGCCATTCTTAATCCCAGTATCAGTGTTTCATATTCGTCCACGTTATTTCTACAATGAAAGTCCATCTTGAAGGCGTAGGATAATAGTTCTCCTGTGGGTGTGTCAAATACGATGCCAGGTCCTCCAAATTTCTCGTAGAGGACCCGTCGAAGGACATAATCCCGGTTTCTCCTTCTACCTTCGCTACTTCTCCTAACACATCATTGTGGGTGGACGTATCGTCGCTTCCGGGGAAAACAGCCAAAAGGTCGGCAATTGCTTGCCCCAGGACGCCTCTGGGCTTTTGATATTTGAGTTCAAACTCGGATAGTTGTAGGAGCCATCTTGCGGTCCTTCCCGCTAAGATTGGATTTATCGCAAGATATGCGATCGGGTTTGCCGCTGCAACGACAATGGTTTCATGCATCAGAAGGTATGGCCTCAACTTTTGCGCCGCGTATATCAGGGATAAGCACGCTTGTTCGATTTTGGGGTATCGCAGCTCGGAGTCCTTAAGAACTCGGCTAACATAGTAGATGGGTGATAGATTGTCGTTCCCCCTGTCTTGTGCCAAGACCGCCCCTATGGCAAGGTTTGTGAAGGCGGTATTAAGATAGAGGAGCTCTCCCTTGAGAGGAGGCTTGAGTATCTGAGGACTGACCAAACATTGATGAAGTTTTTGGAACGCATCCCGTTGCATTTCCTCCTACTCAAATTTTGTGTTTTTCCTTAGCATTGGGAGAAACGCGGTCAGGAGTTGAGCGAGGTCCGGGATGAAGCATCGTACGTATGATATTCTTCCAATGAAGGTTTGCAATTCCTTCAGATTTTTGGGAGGTGTCATCATGGTGGTAGCTTTTATCTTGTCTGGGTCGACCTGTATCTCCTCATCTGTCACCATGAAACTGAGAAAATTTTCCGAGGTTACACTGAAAACACACTTGCCCGAGGTTACACCGAAAGCACACTTTAGCTGATTCATCTTTAACTTGAACCTGCGACATTTTTCGAACGCCCGTCTCAAATGTTCAACATGATCTTCCCTTGTTCTTGATTTAACTACGATGTAGTCCACGTACACCTCTACGCTTCGGTGGAGAAGATCATGGAAGATTAGTGTCATCGCCATTTGGTAGGTGTCCCCGACGTTCTTTATCCCAAAGGGCATGACCACATAATAAAAGTTACCGTGTGGTGTCTGAAACGTTGTTTTGAGCGCGTCCTCAGCAGTCATCCTGATCTGATTATAACTTCTAAACCCGTCCATGAACGAGAACATCCTGTGTTCGTCGTGGTATCTACTAAAGCGTCTATAAGCGGCAGCGGAAAATCATCGGGCATGCTCGATTGAAGTCTCGATAATCCACACACCACCTAATATTTCCATTCTTTTTTACAACTGATACGACGTTAGCCAACCATGTGGGGTATTATATAGGTTTTATAAATTAGGCTTCAATAGTCGCTCGACCTCTTCTTTTATCGCTAAGGCAGTTTCTTGCGGAAAGTCACGGCTCCTATGTTTGATGGGTCGGAACTCGGATGAACCTCCAAGATTATGAGCGACAAGGTCACAATCTAAGCCTGGCATCTCGTCGTACTTGAAAGCAAACACAACATTGTACTCTATTAGCAATCCGACCAGCACGTCTCTTTCCTTTTTATTCAAGTTTTTACTTATTTTGATGAGTCGTTGTTCGTCCTTTGTTCCTATATTTACCTCTTCCATTTCTTATGTAGTCATGTCTTCTACGATGCACTCCTTTTTTGTTTTTCTATTATGTCTCTTTCGGTCGGGTCCGAAAGTGATTCGGTTTCTTCATTCAGTCCTGAGGGTGACTCCGTCATTTCTTGATCAATAGAAGCTAGAATACACTCGTGTTCATACTCGGGAGTCCCCTCAGCTGATTGTTATAATCGGTATACATGTCCTTCTTCTGGCCTCGAAAAACTTCAGAACTGAGAACTTCCTTGTAATTTTTGTTTCTGG
>JAJJMC010011023.1:5880087-5916147 GCA_023531435.1 Papaver californicum | reverse complement strand
ACCGTTATCCGTGACGGGATGAATACCGATTTTATAACTTTTTCATTGGTGGTCGATTCGTCCTTCCACTTAGGTAACGGGGTAAGCACGGTCGATGGCGCTTCTTCCATTTTTTTTTGATATCATAGAATACAACAAACGCCATGTATGCTTCTTCCGGCCCAAAGGGGTTATTGGTTGTTGCGATCCGATATTGTTTTCCTCTCATCTTCGTCTTTACGCACTGATGAGATATTGACGCTATAACTTCGTGTTTGAAAATTTGTATCATCTTCTAATATATAAAATGGCGTGAGGCCCTTTATTGGCCCAATCCTCATCACTAGGATGACAACGCCTATAGCGGTTTGAGTATTTCCTCCGAACCCTTTTACTTTGGTTGCGCGCATCTAAATAGTCGATCACGGTACGCCCAAAATCTCCAGCGTGTGAAGCGGGATCAGATCAGGATAAAAAAATATCGTCGTATGTGAAGGTAATCGCCCCCTTGGGTGTCGTGCTATATGGCCTACCAACCGCTATTATTGTGATATCTTTTGTCGCTTCTTGAGTCTGGTTCTCTTTGAAACCTAGCGTGTTGAAAAACTGTTGAGTCAGGATTGTTCTGGCAAACTTGCTTGCTATGTCTTCGATATTTTCAAAACCCGAGATCTCTTTCTCTATTTCGCACACCTCTTCTTCTACCGGTTATCGAGGTCTCCATATGTCCTCCAGTGGGTTGTGTGATAGCATCATAACCTGGTGCTGGGGGACCGGATTTTCGTTGATTGCTTGGCTTCCCATATCAATTTCTCTCGCGTTCCTCTTTCGATGAAAGGTGTCGCGAAAAGAGAAACACTCTTGAGTCAGATGATCCACTTGGCGATGGTAATGGAAGTATCTAGCCTTGTTTTTGTCAACCTTATTGATATCCAGAACCGAAGTTTATAGTGTCACTTCTTGATTCGCCACCCATTATTCGAGCAGGCCGGTGATTTTTTCTCGCCTACACGGTATGGGAAATAATCGATGTAGATCCGTTATAGGCCCTCTGTTACCTCGCCCTGAATATTACCTAGACTTAAAACGTCCATGCAGTTTGCTATTCTGGCTACCGTTTCTTCTAATTCTACGAACGTCTGGAACTTGAAGTTGGCAAGATTCCACTTGAACAAAGGTGTCATTCCGTCCACACATATTTCCACTAGAGTTTCTTCCTTGTTGTCTTCATGACACTCGAGAGAGAGGTTCCGGAATCGCGTGATGAACTTTCCGATTTCTTTCCCTATTCTTTGGTTACACCTGCTGAGATCAATCATCGTGACCTTCTACTTTGCCGAATAAAACGTTCTTAAGAAGAACGTACTCATTGCTAACCACGACTCTATGTGAAAGATGTGTCTGATAAAGATTTAAGAATTCTCTTAGGCACAACTTTCAGTTGGATGCATACGCGTTCATCGTTGACAAAAATCGAATAAGGTTTTTCTCGAGCGTTTCCCCGTCCATCGTAGGTCTTGAACTTGGGAGACGTATACTCTTCCAGGTAATGATACGCGGATACCTCGACCGAGTATGGGGTGTTCATGGAATCATAGTTATCTTGCTTGACTACTCTGTAATGTTCTTCCAGGTACTTGGTGATCGCCTCCTGTGATGCTCCTCGGGAGGATCCCTTTCCATCTGGTGTTTTTCTTGTAACCACTACTTCTTCTTCCGCTTGTCTTATAAGCTTCCGAAGCTCCTTTTGACATCGATTGTGCCCTTCCATCTCAGTTTGTATATCATATAAAGTTTGCTTCTGTTGAGTATCCTTCTTTGGTTATTTTTTATTCTTGTTGACCAATGTCTCTACCTTTTCCGCGTGAGCCGTTTATACGATTGGCATGTTGACGAGTGGCTTGTCGTCACCACTTGTGTCTTTTACTATTACCTCGTCGTTAGTCGGTTGGTTGGGTGGTATAACTGGAGTGTCTTCCCTAAGTGCATCTTGCTGGACTAGAGACGAGCCTCCCACTTTGGTCACCAAATGTTTTAGGGTAAATAAGTAAAGGGGAGACCAATCCTAGCCACAACAAGGACTAAACCTTTCCTTCTATGGGTAGAGAGAGAAAAAGAGGATCCCTTCTTTTTACTATCCCTTTTCCTTTTATAGACTTTCCTTTTTTATCACCTCCTGACATATATCTCCCTTTAACCCCTTATTATTGCTAAAATGCCATCTACTAATTCCCACCCTTAGTTTTTATTCTTATTCCTCTCATGTCCTCATATTTCCATAGGAATATTCCTAAATATTTGGGATTAGCTCATAAGGTAGTGATGAATTCAAGTCGATCTAGTAGAAATCACTCCCCTTATCCGTGGGTAGTCATTTTTCAGGTATCAACGATATTTATGAAACAATGGAAGTTATAAAGAAAGTACAAATGGTTGGGACGGGCAACAAAAACATCCACATCGATAACACTACTACTGGTGACATGCAAAATGTTGTAAATCAAGTAACTCTCCTTGACACACATATTTTTGATAGTTCTGGTCTTTTAATTAGTAGAAGTGTTTCATCTTTCGTTCTAGTAGATTTATGTATCATTCTACTAATTTTTTCACTCTTAATTTTATAGTTTTCAAACCTGATTTCCCTTTCTTTGCGAGTCTTGTTTTCCAAATGAGAACCGTGACCTGGAACTGCCAAGGTTTTAATGGTAAAAATACCCGAGACCATCTAAAGGAATTAATTCACCAATATGATCCTGACATTATCTTTTTATTTGGAGAAAAATTATGCCTAGAGAAAATGGAAAAAATAGTGAAACCTTTCAATTTTCCTAATAAGAAACTAATTTCTCCTAAAGGTTCTGCTGGTGGTTTAATCTTGCTTTGGAAAGATGGATTTTCTTTTGATATAGTTAATTTAGAAACATGGATTATTAACTTTTTAGTGCAGGATGACCTAAGCAAACCCACTTAGCTTGTTACTTATCTGTATGGCAGTCCATACAGTGGAGATAAAAAGATTTAATGAAATTATATTAAGAGCATTAGTCATGATATAAATAATCCATGGGTAGTCTTGGGTGATTTGAACGTCACTTTTCAAAATGAAGACAAGTCTAATATTTCTTATGCTTCTAATACTTTTAATATTTCTTCTTCGTCAATATTATAAATGAAGTTGGTTTGGAGGATAAGGGTTATTCGGGAAGGTCTTTCACTTGGTCTAGTAATATTCATGGAACCGGAAAAAGAAGAGCTAGTATTGACAAAGCCATTACTAATAGTGAATGGTTTTTACATTTTCCAGATACAAAACTCCTTCATATACCACAGTTTGGTTCAGACCATTGCCCCATATTGTTAGATACAGATTCGTCAAATAGTGACAAAAGAAAAAACCATAAGTATTTTCAATGTTGGGAGAGGGATGAAACTCTTAAAGAACAAGTCGATGTTTCTTGGAGTAAATTTTTTGATGGTTCCTCAACTTATCAACTTTCTAGAAAATTGACTTTCACAAGACAGTCTCTTGCAAGGTGGAATAAAGAAAAATTTAGGCATATTCAAGGTAATATTCAAAACCTACACCAAAAGCTAGGGTTGGTTCATCAGCAACCAAGCTCCACAAATTCAGATTCGGAGATAAAGAAGGTTGAGCAAGAACTCGAGCATTGGCACCAAGTCAAAAATGATTATAGGGGTCAAAAATCTAAGAATGAGTTCTACATAGAGATTGATAGAAATACAAAATTCTATCACACAAAAGCTAATAGAAGAATGGCAAGGAATAACATGTTTGCCTTAAAATACCCTAAATGGTAACTAATGTTGGTAGGTGCCTAAGATACATTATTTGAATAAATTTTTTACACTTTTATTAACTATTTCTCTTGTATTTTGTGTGTTTTACGTTTTTTTTAGTTTTATAGGTATTTTGGAGAGGTGAGAAGAAAAACAAGAGAATTGGGAGCCTATGACATTGTCTGGAGTCATTGGGAATTGATAGGCACAAAGCTAGCAAGATTACAAGTCATATTTGTGTTTAAAACAAAAAATCACTATGGGGCAGCCAAGTTGTGGGTTTTTATTTTAAGAATTAAGGGTGCCCCTTATCTAATTGTTGGGTACCTAAAATCATGTCTTATAACCTAGGGTGAGCACAAGATCTATTCTCTACAATCCAGGTTCCTAAATACTCTCGCTGCAACCAAGTCTACCACCGGCAGAGATGGCTAACCAAGGTTCGACGGGTTATTACGGTGAAATGTTGGTGGAGTGAAAAACTGAGAAAATAGGTTCGATTAAAATGGTTCTCTGTCTTGATGATGAATTGGAGATGGGTTCTTTGTGGAATTGAAATAAGGGAAGCAGAGAACAAGATTGGTGGATGTGATGTTCAACCACAGTAAGAGAGAAGATGGGTTTGTTATTCGGAAGCAATTGGAGATAGAGTTTTAATGGAATTGGTGGCAGTCAGATGTACAAGGAAGAATTGGTGTTGTTGGTGAGTTTGTGGCCGAGAACTGATGGTTTAGGTCGAGAGAATTTGTGATGGGATGGAATGAATCGAGGAGGAAGAGTATACAACAAAATCTGAGAATTGAGTATCGGCAGCGAGAGAAATTAGTTAAAGAATGGTGGCTCTGTTGAGTGAGAGGAATTCAACAATGGGTTTATCTGGTGGTATGATCCGGAAAAAACAAAATGAGATGGATTTGGTGGAGATGGTTAGAATTTGAATTCGGATTGCACAATAATTGGTTGCAGTGAAGATATAGTTTGAGAACTTGGTTTTAAACCAAGAAGTTAGACAGTGAGAAGAACATGGAATGATGGTTTAATACCACTGTTGTGGGTATTGAATAACATCAAGAGAAGAAATGTGAAGAAGATGGGAGTTTAGGTTGAACGGGTTAATGTTTATGAATGATGTTTATGTGATTGTGAATTATTGGTTATTGCAGGGATGGAGATGAGATGATGTTGGAAATAACAAATAATACCCGCCTGAATTTCCACCAGAAACTGCACCTAATGTGCTTGACAAATTGTCATAATGAATTGCCGTATGGATTTGAAGATGCCTGCAAGTCTTATGGAACTGACAGGCTTATTCGATTGATTAGATCTGTTTGGGGCTTAGTAAGTCTGTGGGCTTCACTTAACAATTCTGATTTTGGGCTATGGGTACATGGGCGACTTAGATATAGAAACTTAGGGTTTTTAGAGTTATTTTTAGATTTGGAAGGGAGAAAGCTATATAAGAGCAATTTCAACAAGAGAAAGAGATATCTAGGTTTTTACCTAGTTTTCTTCTCACCTCTTCTACTTCATTTTGTAGGTTTGCATGGGAAGAATTCTCACATCTAGGGTTTGCAATTTCTTTTTTTCTTCAATTGTGTAAACTCCAATTTATGATTAGATAATTTTATTGTTGGTTAGGGAATAGTTAGATTTCTCAAACATGATTCTTTGAATTAATACATTAGTTTTATCTCAATATTATCGAATATGATCCATTGCAAATATCTCATTGGTTGATTGTTTGTTTGGTTAAATTGCAAATTGATTGAACTCACATTCATATCTAAATCTAATTTAGGGTTTATTATATAGAATAGTGATACTTCTTAAATACAAGTAGCATAGTGTGATTATTGCTTGTAGTGATACATCCTAGTAATCATATGTGACTCATGACCTTTGTTAAATCGAATTAGTGTGCCTTCCACGTTCAATTGTATTGATTAGCCTAATTTCATGAATCTTGATGCTCCTCGGGAAATAAACTTAATTAGTGATTTTACACGTTAGGTTGTTCTCTTGGTAGAATTCATATTCGCATCTTTTAATGTGTTTGGTGATGACTTGAGGAAATTTTCGGGATATTCTTGCGATCAATGTATTCTAGGGCTTTTGATAAAATAAGGTTACATATCAATTCTAACTATTAGTTCGAGAACATGTTTTGTGAATTAAAATGAAACCTTGACCAATATTCTCAACTTATTGATTCTTTTCTACAATTTCTTAGCTTTCCTAGTTAGTTTAATTTACTTTTATTGAATCTAAAAATCCCCCCCGTTTACATAAGTTTTCGAAACATATAACAACCAAGACCTCTTCATGGGAACGATCCTTTCTTACCCTTGCTTCATAATAAATCATAAGTAGTGAGAACGTAATAAATAATTTTGACGTGCAGACGACAACATCAAATTTTCGCACCGCTGCTGGGGAGGCGGCAGATTGTTATTTGATTTTGATTTCTTATTTTTGTTTTTAGTTTTATTTTAATTTTCATTGTTGATTTTTTTATTATTATTTGATTTTAACCTAGTTTTGAGAATCTTATTTCAGGTACTTATTTTTCATGGGAGTAGCATATTACAATAATCAATACGGTTTTCAACCTCAACAACACTATGACAATTGCCTACTGGGATACAATCAAAACCAATTCATTGGCTATGATCAAAATCCTAGGGAAATTTATGGTGATTTTCATACATACCAACAACCTTGTAGTCGGTATGTAGGTCAACCACCAAGGTGGGACAATTATACTTCCAATTGGCTTTATTCGAGTTATATGCTTGTTATGAATGGATTACAAGACTTGCAACATAGACTAGACCAGATTGATTGTGATAGAGAGAATGTTTCACTAACTGAATTTTACAATAGTTTACCTTACCCGACTCCCAATCGTAGTTATGATCATTCACCCATTCAAAGGGAAGAGTCGTGGGTGAGAGATTCCATTGGAGTTAATGGTGTAAAACGTGTGAATGTCAGAAAAACTTGCTCAGAAACTATACAAGTTGGAAGATGACGGAGCCCTGAAAAAACTTCTAGAAGAATAGTAGGACCATTCGTATGGAACTCAAACGACGTATTGATAAAGGTTGTGAAACCGATGAAGATTCTGATTACGGTGAGTCTGAAAACAAAAAGGAGTATGTTGAGAATGAAACCGAATTGAATGATATTGTGGAAGACCCAATTGAACTTGCCAAGAATTATAATGATAATGTTGATGCTGAAATTTTCATTGAGGCGGAGATGGTTGAAGATTGGTTGAAGAGTTTGATAGAGGACCATGATACACATGAGGTGAGTAATTCACTTGAATTCTTTAAGGATGAAGATGATCCCGTGATACAAGAGATTTTGCAAGGTTTGACTAATCACTTGCCTATTGATTCTTCTCCTTTACCTCTTATTGGCTTGAATGTATGTGCTTCGGAAATATTGTTGAATGAATTTGCTTTCCAATACCCTCCATTGGAGATACTTGATTCTCATACTATGCAGGTTCCCAAAGAAGAAACCATAGAAGTTCCTAAATTCTATGTTCTTTATACACTTCCAAGTATAAAAATGACTAAGTATGGGGGGAAATTCTATCGGGTGATAGCTTCAATTCTATTTTCTTGTACTAATATTCTTGTGAATCTATTGTTAGAGTTGCATATTTTTTTATGGGCGGACTCCCAAATTTTCAGATTGTTGATTTACGGGCGATTAGAGAGGGCTGACGACTTTAAACCAAGCGCTACATGGGAGGCAACCCATTGGTTTAATATTTTTTCGTTACTTTTTCTTGTTTTTTCTGAATTTGTATATCATTATAGGATTTCCCACCATGTTTTACATTAGATGAGCCAATTTACATTGAGGACAATATAAAGTTTAAGTGTGGGGGAGTGTTAAGCATATAGAATTCTAAGTGTTCACTTTTAGGTAAATATTTTTAACTTTTTGGTAACTATTTGCATGAAACCTTCAATTTTTATATATTTTAGAGTCACTTAGTATACTTCTAGATACGTGTACATACGGAGTTTGTACTGAAATAAATGAACTTAGAAGTATTAGAGAACTATATTCGGGTTTCTTAGTTGTTGAGAGGCTAGATCTGACAAAAAAGGACTTAAACCGTCGGTGGCGAGTACAGTATTAGAGCAGCTGATCATTCAATACCTATGAGTGAGGCACCAAACCTTCAATATTGTTCGTTTAGAGTGTTTCATATGCATAAATTCCGGGTAGAATGATGGGCTATCCAACCTCGCACCAATTTCAGCACTACTTTTTGATCTCTTGGGTGCTAATTCTATCAATCATGAGGGTGACATCAGAATTGCGAACTAACCTTACCTTTGATTTGCAATTAGCACCATTCTACTTCTCTCTTAATAACAACAGGTCCATAGAAACACCATCGTCATCAACAAGTGGAACATCACAAATTTAAAGAATGTTGAAGACGTTCAAGTTGCACTAAGTTACTGACGGATGTATGCATGCGGTCCGAGAACACTTTGGGGTTTACAAGCAACACTACAAGAGAAAAATTCAGATTCAAAGTGAAGTGACAATACAAGGAGCAAAATTATATATCCTAGTTGAAGACCAAGTACAAGAGCGCAAAATCAAAAGAAGTGAATTTTTGTGAAGTTTATGATACCGAGACAATACAAGTTGTGAAGAATCAAGTGGTAAAGTCCTTTCCTCATGGCCATATTAGTTTCATTGTTATACTTTTAGTTTGTATTTTCTATTTTTTTTTCTCTAAAAAAAAAAGGTCGAAAAAAATCAAAAAAAATATAAATATAAAAATCAGAAAAAATAAAAGGAAAAAAATATAGTTGTTTTCATTTTATTGTATATTTGTTTTTATATTTATTCGTTAAGATCGTGGGAAAGAAGAAATATATAAAGAAGTTTCAAGCAAAAATAATTAGAGGAAAAGAATTAAAATTGTTGAAGTTCTATGAAGTTCAAGAGTTCATCATCTACAGTTGAAGCCGAAGACGAAGACGTTTCTATGTGATATTGTGAGAGTGATGTTGATTGTATATTGAATAAGAAGGTGAGTGAGCATTCCCATCCTCACACAGTGGTTGATTTATTTTTCTAGAGATCATCAGAAAACAAGTATTTTTCTTCCCATGTTTCTATGGGATATTTAGATATAATCTGGAAGGTTGTCCCTTCCCACCATTCAACGTGTGCAGGATTTCTATCTTCATTCCTGCCTGCACATATGAGATCCATAAAGTGCGTCTTTTAAGTGTTAATTTCATAAAATCCTATTGGTGGGGCAGAAACATTCGATCGCTCTCGAACCTAAATTTTTTCATTTGGTGGTTTTCTCCTAACTCAAGAGTTAAGCATGAGAATAATGTTCTTTGATATATCTAACTTCTTATTATTATCGTGCAGAAACTTTATGTCCTCTTAGCTCTTTGGATGTATGTGCTTTGGATTATTTGAAATTTGGAACTTAGGTTTTGCGGGTATATCTCTAGTAAACCCTCACGATACTATAACTCGTCCACTAGGGACACCTAGGGGTTTAAAGGCTTGTTACACATCCTAAGTGTAACCGTATCCTCAACGAAAGGGAGGTGTATATTTTAGCTTAGAATTAGTTTAGGTTAGTTTGCTCGAGGACTAGCAAAATGCAAGTGTGGGGGAATTTGATAGGTGCCTAAAATACATTATTTGAATATCAATTTCTTACGCTTTTATTAACTATTTCTCTTGTATTTTGTGTATTTTACGTTTGTTTTGAGTTTTATAGGTATTTTGGAGTCGTGGGAAGAAAAAGAAGAAAATTGGGAGCCTATGACATTGTCCGGAGTCATTGGGAGTTGATAGGTGTAAATCTAGCAAGACTACAAGTCTTATTTGTGTTTAAAACAAGAAGTCACTATAGGCAGCCAAGTTGTGGGTTATTATTTGAAGAATTAAGGGTGCCCCTTATCTAACTGGTGGATACCTAAAATCATATGTCTTATAACCTAGGGTGAGCACAAGATCTATTCTCTACAATCCAGGCTTCTAAATACTATCGTTGCAACCAAGTCTACCGCCGGCAGAGATGGCTAACCAAGGTTCGTGGGGTTGTTGTGGTGAAATTAAAAGCCAAGAAAACAGGTTCGATTAAAATGGTTCTCTGTCTTGATGATGAATTGGAGATGGGTTTTTTGTGGAATTGAAATAAGGGGAGCAGAGAACAAGATCGGTGGTTGTGATGTTGCACCACAGCAAGAGAGAAGATGGGTATGTTGTTCGGAAGCAATTGGAGATAGAGTTTTAATGGAATTGGTGGCAGTGAGATGTACAAGGAAGAATTGGTGTTGTTGGTGAGTTTGTGGCCGAGAACTGATGGTTTAGGTCGAGAGAATTTTTGATGGGATGGAATGAATCGAGGAGGAGGAGTACACAGCGAAATCTGAGATTTGAGTGTTGGCAGCGAGAGTAATTAGTTAAAGAATGGTAGCTTCTGTTGAGTGGGAGGAATTCAAGAATGGGTTTATCTGGTGGTATGATCCGGAAAGAAAAGAATGAGATGGATTTGGTGGAGATGGTTTGAATTTGAATTCGAATTGCAAAATAATTGGTTGCAGTGAAGATAGAGTTTGAGAACTTGGTTTTAAACTAAGAAGTTAGACAGTGAGAAGAACATGGAATGATGGTTTAATACCACTGTTGTGGGTATTGAATAACATCAAGAGAAGAAATGTGAAGAAGATGGGAGTTGAGGTTGAATGGGTTAATATTTATAAATGATGTTCGTGTGATTGTGAATGATTGGTTATTGCAGGGATGGAGATGAGGTGATGTTGGAAATAAAAAATAATACCCGCCTGAATTTCCACCAGAAACTGCACCTAATGTGCTTGACAAATTGTCCCAATGATTGCCGTATGGATTTGAAGATGCCTGACAGTCTCATGGAACTGAGAGGCCTATTTGATTGATTAGATCTGTTTTGGGCTTAGTAAGTCTGTGGGCTTCACTTAACAATTCTGATTTTGGGCTATTGGTACATGGACGACTTAGATATGGAAACTTAAGGTTTTTAGAGTTATTTTTGGATTTGGAAGGGAGAAAGCTATATAAGAGCAACTTCAACAAGATAAAGAGATATATGGGTTTTTACCTAGTTCTCTTCTACTTCTTTTTATAGGTTTGCGCGGGAAGAATTCTCACATCTAGCGTTTGCAATTTCTTTTCTTCTTCAATTGTGTAAAATCCAATTTATGATCAGATAATTTTATTGTTGGTTAGGGAATAATTGGATTTCTCAAACATGATTCTTTGAATTAATACATTAATTTTATTTCAATATTATCGATTATGATTCACTACAAATATCTCATTGATTGATTGTTTGTTTGGTTAAGTTGCAAATTGATTGAACTCACATTCATATCTAAAGCTAATTTAGGGTTGCATGATGCAGATCAGAAGCGTGTAAAGATGATAATAATTGCAGTAGAATAGAATTATTGAAAAGTAACCGATAAAATAGATAGAAATTGATAGAAGTTAGTTGATCTTCAAAGAGATATCCTAACATCTAGGGGTTTATCTAGACTTCGTAAATTCACTACGAATAACAACTATATATATGAGATTAGTAATCAGACTTTGGGGTAAACCCAACAATGAATAAAAATCAAAATCAATAAACTCAACAAGTTCAATGAAAATAAAATAATTTTAATTAATCAAAAACTCCCCTAATTTTCGTTTTTGGAGCTCCTTATATAGATAACTCTTACTAAACAAACCCCGAACTTATCAAAAACCTATAAACTTGTTTCCCAAGGTATCTACTACCTTTAGGCAACTTTCCTAACTTATTAAAACTCTTAAAATAACTTTCTAGACTCTTCTAAAATTGCCCTAACTAATAAATCCGAAAATTAATTATTTTTCTACTAAAAATAACATTAATAACATATAAATAATAATAATAAAATAATACATTTATTTTCCATAAATCTCCCTCCATCAGTTTATCATACGGAAAAGTGATACTCCTTGAATACAAGTAGCATAGTGTGGTTATTGCTTGTAGTGATACATCCTAGTAAGCATATGTGACTCATGACCTTTGTTAAATTGAATTAGTGCGTTTTCCATGTTCAATTGCATTTATTAGCCTAATTTCATGAATCTTAATGCTCCTCGGGAATTAAACTTGATTAGTGTTTTTACACGTTAGGTTATTCTCTTGGTACAATTCATATTCGCATCTTTTAATGTGTTTGGTGATGACTTGAGGAAATTTTCAGGATATTCTTGTGATCAAGGTATTCTAGGGCTTTTGATAAAACGAGATTAAATATCAATTCTAAATATTAGTTCGAGAACTTGTTTTGTGAATAAAAATGAAACCTTGACCAATATTCTCAACTTATTGATTTTTTTCTACAATTTCTTAGCTTTCCTAGTTAGTTTAATTTACTTTTATTGAATCTGAAAACTCCCCCTGCTTACATAAGTTTTCGAAACATATAACAACCAGGACCTCTTCGTGGAACGATCATTTCTTACCCTTGCTTCATAATAAATCATGAGTAGTGAGAAAGTAATAAATAATTTTGACGTGCAGATGAACACATCAAATGTTCCTCAAGACAGAACTTGGAGAATATGCTCATTTCTTATTGTACCAGTATCCATATGCACCAATCCAGAGAATGATGATGAGCTCCTTCAATGTGTCCGTCAATCCATCACAGATACAAACAATATGAAGCTCATACAAGTATCTGATGAAACCGAAATTAAGGAGATACAAACAATATGAAGCTCAAACAATATGAAGCTCCTTCAATGTGTCCCTCAATCCATCACAGATACAAACAATATGAAGCTCATACAAGTATCTGATGAAACCGAAATTATGGAAAGCTCCAGGTACAAGATCATTTCACCACTTCAAGCTGCAAATGTTTAGGGACGTCAAATTTCTGATAATATTCAATTGGCACAGAAAATTATTTATATTGTGAAGATGAATAAGGGAGGAAGGGGTTTTTTTAGGTCTTAAACTCGATATGTCAAAGGCATTTGACATAATCGAATGTAGTTTTCTTATAGATGTTATGAAACAAATAGGTTTCTGCGAGACATTTTGTGGACTGATTTTCAGTGTATTAGCACAACAAAAATCTCCATCTAGTTAAATGGTCCCCCATGTCAGGCTTATCAACCTACTAGAGGTATAAGACAAGGGGATCCATTGTCTCCATATTTATTTATAATAGCCATGGAAGCCTTTTTCAATACAATTGCTTGTGGATGAACAAAATAATAACATTTGAGGTATTACAATTATGGAAAAGGCCCCAGCAATATCTTATTTATTATTTGCATGATTAATTACTTTTTTCTATAGCAGACTTACATAATGTTAATAATCTTCTTCGAATTAGTGAGATGTTTAGTGCAGCTTCAGAGAAGATGGTTAACATCAATAAGTCAAGCATTCATTTTTGTGAGCATCTTCATCCAAGGTTATGCAGACTATTAGCAAGGCCTCTCAAAGTCTAAAGAATGACGCATTCTGAAAAATATTTGGGCATACCATTGATTATAGGTAAGAGCAAGAAACTTTGTTTTTCAAATTTGGTGGATAAAGTCAGATCGAGGTAATCAGTTTGGAGCAGTAAAACTTTAACTCAATGTGGGAAATCAGTAATGATTAAGCATGTCATAAATGCTATACCATCCCATATTATGAGCTATCTAAAGGTACCAGCCTATACTTTAAAGCAAATTGATTCTTTATAGAGGGATTTTTGGTGCGATATCGAAGAAAAAAGAGGAGTGTATCTCACTGCATGGGGTAACCTGAGTAGGCATAAAAATATGGGTGGTCAAGGTTTTAAAGATATCATTATCCTTAATGAGGCTTTACTAGTCAGGGAAGCTTGGAGAATCTGAAGTAACTCGGATGTTATGTGGGTAAAAGCCATCGAAGCTAAATACTTCCTAGAAACTAGTATGTTACACTCTAAAGAGAACTCTATGTCTTCTTGGGCATGGAAAGGGGTACAAAGAAAAGTGGCTTTTGTTAGAAAAAACAACTTTTAGAGAGTTGGTAAAGGAGATAAAATTATAATTTGGGAGGATACTTGGGTGAATGTTCTTGATAGTCCACCAATACCTAATGCTACCTCAACAAACTATAGAGAGTTCACTTGGGTAAGTGAGTTGATTGGTGATGACAACTTTATTTGGAAGAGTCAGTTCATTAGTTCTCTTATCGACAATAACACAGCTTCACTTATCCTTCGTACTAGAGTTCCAACTAATTTTGAAGACAAGTTAGTCTGGAAGTTAACAAGTCATGGCAATTTTTCTCTCAAATCAGCCTACAACAAACTGTACACTGAAAGTCTGGGTGCTAATCAAGTGTCAACTGTTATTCAAGGTACTAACATCAAATGGAAGGATTTTTAGCAAATAAAAACTTGGCCTAGAGTCAAGCATGTTATATGGAAATGTCTCTGCAACATTTTGCCTACTAAGGAAAGGTTGTCTATGGATTGTAGGCATTTCAACCAAATTTGCCCTCTTTGTGGACAGTTCATAGAAAGCCCATGTCATATCATCTTTACTTGGCATTTTTCAAGAGCAGTACGGATGTTCATCCCAGGTGGTAGCAGAATTATGAATTCTCAAAGTCCAAGCATTGAAAAAAGGCTAGAAGAATGGGTTCTACAAGACCAACAATTACAAGCAAATGGGGAATGGTTAAACTTGGTCATGGTGATAATATGGAGTATATGGAGGACAAGAAGCGATTATTTCTTTCAATATAGTACCAAATCCTAAAAGCACAAAAACTCAATCTTTAAGCTTTGCTTTTTATCTTTATTCGATGGAAAAAGTTAGTTCTCCAAGGGGGAAACGAGTTCTCAACAACAATAACTCTCCTGCACTTGTTCGAAAATTTCATTCACCTCCTTTCTTGACCATAAGTTGTGATGTTTTTTTCATTTCATCTAATATTCCAATTGGCATATGACTAACTATATGGGATTTTGCAGGGGCATGGAAAGGTAGCAAAACCAGATGTTTAGAAGGGACAGATGACTCAGAGCAAGCAGAGTGTTTAACATTTCGAGAGGCAGCAAAGCGGAGTAAGGAGTTGATGATAACACACATTATGATTGAAACAGACTTGCAAAGCAAAGCAATATATCAATAACTCATTTTCAACTATCTCATGGGAAAATGAGAACGTTCTTATAGCTACTCTGAGTATTCTTAACCTTGTATTTTTTGGGGCTGAAAAAAAACTAATTTGGGGCTATATATAAGACAAAATAGTGTTATTATGAAGTAATTTTCCACTACCCCTTATCCATCTATTTTATGTAATGGTTAATCTACCCTTAATTAATTATAGGATGTTTGGATACCAGAAGCAGAAGCATTTCTGCTTCTCTAGAAGTAGAAGTCAGAAGCAGAAGTCAGAAGCAAAAACATTTTGCTTCACAAAAAGTTAATTTTTTTGCTTCTAGAAGTCATTCCAAATTACATACCCAAACTAACTTCTGACTTTTTTTGCTTCCAGAAGTCAAAAAGTAACTTATTAAGTGGTATCCAAACAGCCTATTAGTGTTAATTTTGATTAATTAATTAGTTAATATGGATTATATATTATATAGTTAATGTGTATTAGAAAATCATTTGAATTATTGTTTTAAAAAAAATAGGGAGAGTGTGTTAGAGAATAAGAAGAAGTTGTGAAAACTAGGTTTTGGTGATCTCAACAACTAAAATGGATGAGTATGAAGAAGAAGAAGTATATTCACATGATACCGGTGATATACCGATTAGAGATGACGATTTGGGATATTTGTTGGAAGATCCAAACTTTTGTGGAGAAGCCCTAGATGATGATTTAATGAAAGAAAATGAATAATCACATTATAATAAGGATGATAATACATCAAACCAATATGTATTGTGCTAAAAAACTCAAAAACCCAATTTGTATGTGTTTGTATATGATTGTTGGCAAAAGAATCTCCATTTTGCATGCATTTAATGTTGTCGACGTCCTAGAATCGGTAGATAATGTAGCAAATTAACTACAGATTATACACTCTGGACTGAAATTCATTACAATCGGTAGTTTCAGTAAGATCAATTACTACCGATTGTAATGAGTAAGCCCCAAATTGATTTTTTCCCTAATCTCTGATTTTATTGTTCTTAAATAATCGGTAGTTTGATAAACCTATTTATCTACCGATTATAATATAAGAGCCTCACTGATTTTTCTAAAACAATCAACCTATTAATATTGGAAGACAAAAAGATTCTTCTGATGTATCATTTCTAAGTCAAATGGAATTCATAGGTATAGGAAGAAGCCCCATCAAATAGAGATTATTTCTTTCGACCATATTTCAATTGTACCCATGAACTCTTATAATCAGTAGTTTCAGGTATATATTATCTACCAACTATATCAGTAGGCCCAAAAATATTTTCTCCAAGATTTTAAAAATGTTGAATTTTTTTACTATCACAATCGGTAGTTTAGGCGAATCGATAATCTACCGATTGTCATAGCATCCCCAAAAATAATTTTTCCCAAATTTTGAAAATGGTGAATTTTTAAACTATCACAATCGGTAGTTTAGGCGAATCATATAATGACCGATTGTCATAGCATCCCCAAAAAAAAATTCCCAAATTTTAAAAATGTCGAATTTTTCTATTATCATAATCGGTAGACAGTAACAAAACTTACCTACTGAGTGTACTGTTATGCAAACATAAAAAACTAGTTGTTGTCTTGTTATAATCGGTAGTAATGATAAATTAATCTACCGATTACATGACAATCGTTTGTAATGTATGAACTTAAACGACCATTTTTTCCAAAAACCATAGTCTAGAGTTTTAAATGTTATCGGTAGTTTCGTGTTATGTTTATCAACCTATTGAATGATAATTGGTGGATAAGTATAAGCACGAACTACCGATTATATTAGGCTAACTCGTTGCTATTATCACTCCAAACACCATACAAGTTGATTGTGTCCCCTTTGAGGAGACGGATATGCACCGACGAATAATCGAGGGTTACTCTAAGTCAAATGGGGCACAAAAGCAAATATTGATGCACCACTTGGAGGAAACCCTTTACCCTTATTTAAGGGTCGTTAAATAACCAATGAAGGAAGGTAGGACGAATATCAAAAAGTCAAGGTCACAACAAAGAAAAGAGTTGAAGGCATGGTATTTTAATCAAAAAGACCCATCCAGGCATGAGTATACCGAAGCTATGTACCAAGAGGTCTCGGGTCCAAAGAAAAGGTGTCTTCCGAGGAAGGATCAAGCTGGACCAAGTGTACGACAAGTCAAACCAAGGGTCCCTACATCTCCTTCTCAAGTAAGTCAAGCCGAACAAATATGAGATGTTTTGGTGGAGTCCCAAGCAAGTTTTTAAGTTGTTAAGCAAGTGGCGGCCAATCATCAAATCCAACCTATGGAAATGATGACTATAAAAGAGAAGAAAGTTACTCTGCATGCCCCTAGAAATGTAGATGGAAGACCAAATCGAGGTAGTATACAATATATGATGAGTATTTGGAACAACTCCCTCTACTCATTATACCATTTGTTTTATCCACCGACGATGTCAATTAGGATGACAATTGTGGTTTTCATGTTATGACGGAACAAATAGGATACTTTAGCGAGGCGGTTACCGATAATATCACCCAATGACACTATTTAAGAAATAAGATGGCCGCTCAACTATTGAAGGATAAGGAATTCTATATTGAAATGATGAGAGTATGAGATAGACATGCTAGAGAACAAGAGTTCAAAGAGTTATATTCTCGTGTAAAATGCCGAAAGGGATTGAAGACAATCGGGCCCAAGTATTGGATGATAATGCGAAAATATAGGTATTTTCTAGCGGATGTTTTGAACTGCGTGGTACATTATTTTTCTCCTTTTTTCTTAGGAGTGAGTGTTACGATTACACCCAAAATGACAGTTTGTTTTGAGTTCGTCAAGGAAAGTTTGTGATGATTCCGTCAAGGATAGACGAATCGTTCTGGCATGGGTTAATGATAGACACATTTTAGTGTCTAATTTGCACCTTAATTTCTATTAAGTTAGTATTCGATTTTGCAAATATTACGTGTTTTTATGTTTTTGTAGGTACATTTGAAGAATAAAGATTTGTGGAAAAATTGGCTCAAAAAGTGATAAAGGCACCCAAGGACAAGGGTTATTTGGCATCCTAGAAGTGGATAAGGGGTACCCTCGAGTCAACTCGGTCAAATGGGGTCAAATCGGGTCAAACCCGAGTCAAATCGGTCAACCCGAGTTGACCGAGTCAACTGCAACACGGGTTCACGTCTGTTTCTACTGTGAACTCAAGTTCACGTGATTTTTGGAATAGTTTGCTCCCAAATTGATACACAAGATAGAAGATATTGATACAAGACTAAACACATCGATTTCGAGTGATTTATGCCGGAAAAAGAGGTTCCCGAAGTGAATTTGGCCGGAAAAAGGAATCACTCTTTGATTCGGATTTGGGAAGATTCTAGAGTGTTTTAAAGAGTTCTATTAGGTTTAGGACTCTCCCTAGGGTTTGTATAGCCTATATATATGAAGAGAAGCCAAGAAAAATGAGGACAGAAGCCTAGAGAATCAAAAAAAAAGAGTCGCCGGAAACTGGGCAGTGATCCGGCGCCGACCGGCCAACTGTTCTTCATTGCTGGAGCCAGAGAAGACGATCCTGCAACACTTATAAACGTTACTGTTCCTGTTTCGTTTTTCTTCTTCTTTCCTGTTGCTTATTTCCTTTGTGTAACGGCTGAACCTTCACCTGTAACGCTTATAAGCGTATCTATTCAGCTGTTTTACACCTATTTCACCATTGTAAGTACTTTTTGAGCAATGAAATCAACTTTTGAGCAAGTTTTCTTCACCATGAGCTAAGTCTATTTACTGGGATGATGGAGGAGGTTTTTCTCTCAATTTTATGTGGTAAGTCTATTTTTAATTAATTATTTATAATTCTTTTATTATTATTTGCATGGATTTAAATTAGAAAAAAATGGTTTTTATTAAATAATTGTGTTCTCTTTTGATGGGTCATGCTTAGTTAATTACTCTTGATGTCCCATGCTTAGGATTTACAATTATTCTTTTAGGTAACATATTTTTGGCAAACTTGAATTAAATTGTTAAAAAGAATTACATGATTAAGCATATGAATTGTTAGAAATAACTGAATCTTGATTCCTAGTTTTCTCCATATTTTCTAAAAATATTCTCTAGTTTATTTTCCTGATTTTTATTAGTTTAGATTAAGTTTAATATTTTCTAAAATCATTACCTTCACAAGTTCGAGAATCGAACCTCTTTTTACCACTATATAAAATCACATCAGTTAATAGCAATCATTTTATCGGTTTGAGGTTAAAGAAAGATTTTCCAATACCTTCATTGGGTAGGTGGTCGTATTACTTCTCAACTAACCATTGCAAGGATTGGGTGAAGCAATACGAGTCCAACATGGAGCGTTGGGATCGTTTAACAAGTTTTCCCAACGGTCCAATTGAATTGATCGGGGATGATGAATAGTTTAGTTGATCATATTATTTTGAACATGTATTTTGAATATTGGTTATAGCTATAAACGGTAACCACGGGTTTACATTATCTTCAGATTGATACTGATTTGTATTGTTAGTGTTATAATCGTTAGTCATGGATTTACATTATCTTCCAATTATTATTGATTTGTATTGTTGGTGCTATAATCGGCAGTCACAGGATTACATTATTTACCGATTGTAATTGTATTTCATCCAGAAGATTGATTAAAATGAACCAAGTATAATCGGTAGTATTTAGATAGGACTTATCTACCGATTATATTACTTTCTGACAAAAACAAGTAAAATTCCCAGAATAGGTATTTAAAGTCCAATATTAATTTTCGATTACAACCAAACCAAACTCTGACAAAATATTTGAGCATTTCCTAGAATCGGCAGATAAAAATAAACAATTACTTCGGATTATAATCAAACTCTGATAAAATATTTGAAAATGTATGATTTTGCTACTATCAGAATAGGTAGTTTAGGTGAATCGTTTAGCTACCGATTGTAATAGAAGCCCCAAATCATTTCTGATAAGTTTCTGGTTCAAATCGGTAGCTAATTGGTGTTATTTTCTACCGATTATAACACAATCGATAGTTGGGAAGAAACAAAACCGATGATTGTTGATCAATCGATTAAAGTGATAACCACTAACTACCGATTAAAGTGGGCTACCTTAATACTTTTCTAAACAAAACTAGCAATTGAGGTGAGCTAAAATGCAAGTTGCTAATGAAATAAACTTTAAAAGGTTTACATAATATTATCTAAACTGAAAGAAAAGAAACTGGTTCATCTCCCCTTAGATGTACATAATATTGTTCAAAATAGACATCCATACTTATCAACCAGATCGACCATCTCCAAATTTTCCACTCCTTGATACTTTCGGCTTCCTAACACCAATTTTAAATCCTATGTTCTTCCTAGCCTCATCACCTAATAAATTCATGTTGTCATCAACCTTATCTTCAAATAACTCAGGTGGACCTATGTACTCACCATCTTCATCGTAGTATGGGTTTACACCTTGAAAGTCGTTTTCCTCAAAAAAAGGTTCTCGGATTATGATCATCTCTTTCTTCCAACTCCGTAGCTTTTTCTGCTAACTTCTCATCCTCCTTAGCCTTTTCTGCTGTCTCCCCAGCCTCTAACTCCTCAGGTGTACATTTGTACGGAAAGTTATGTTCGTACCAAATGGTTTTATGAACCATATTTTCGTAAATGACCTGATAATCAATTGTTTTTTCTTTTTCTTCTTCGTCGTCGTTGTCTGTCCATTGAATGCGGTTATCGTGAGCTCCTACATATTCTAAAAATTCCCGATCGTTGACCATCATTTCTAGAATTTCAACTTGAGTTAAATTAGGAAGAAATTTGGGAAGAGGTTCTGAAGGAGTAGTAGCCTTCACCTTTCCACTCCTTGATACTTTCGACATCCTAACAAAAGAACATTTAACACAAAGGAATAAAATGAATGACCCTTAATGAAAATTTTAAGCATATACATTAATGAACATACCCAAACATGAATTATTAACTAACTACACAATAGCTATTATAAAATAAAATAAAAAACACATCAAACATGCTAAACAATTATTATTCAAGGATTTAATCACAAAACCTTACATGTGAGAAAATATATAAAGTTCTAGTAACCAATGAATGAATCCTTAATCAGTAGATAAAATTATGAAATAACCACCTACTACTCACAATCGGTAGGTCGGGTTCTTCATATTCTTTCGATTATAGACAATCGGTAGTTTGGGTACACAAACTAACAACCGATTAAATTAAATTTTGTACAAAAAAACTAGGTGTTGAATGGTACCATAATCGGTGATTAATAATCGTTTAATATCTACCGATTAAAGTATAGCCCTAAAACTGGTTTATCTAAAAACACAATATATTATCGGTAATAAACCTATTTTATATCTACCGATTATTTCAAACAAATATCCAAAATCAAATTGCATACCATAATCGGTAGATAAAACTAAAGTCGATCTACCGATTATGGATGATGTTCTTCAGAAATGAAGAACTCGAGGCATAATCGATAGATAAAAATCAAATAGATTTCTACCGGTTACGCATCGTAACAGAAAATCCCAGATTGTTTTTTCATGATTTCCTCAACTTAAGCAATATAACCCTAAAAGTTCGATGTAACTTACCTTTTTTGAGCAATTTGAAGTTGATGTAGGGTCATATCGTCAGAATCAGTAGACGAATCAATTTCAATGATTTTACGTTCTTCGTTCATCATCTTTTCCGTTCTCTTCGATTGAGATTCAATAGCTGCATTCTTTGATCGTGTAGCTTTAGTTTTTCTACCCATTTTTGATCTTATTGAGATGGAGAAATGGAGAAGGAAAGGGAGAAGGAAAGGGATTAGGAACAATAGGTAAAGGAGGAGGAGGAGAAGAAGAAAAGTTTATTTAGGTTTTGTAATAGTGAAAGAGTATAAATGGTTTCTTACCACCATTTGAACATCCCATA
Organism: Papaver californicum; assembly: GCA_023531435.1. Classification (NCBI taxonomy): domain Eukaryota; kingdom Viridiplantae; phylum Streptophyta; class Magnoliopsida; order Ranunculales; family Papaveraceae; genus Papaver; species Papaver californicum. The sequence goes on along the minus strand of JAJJMC010011023.1, from coordinate 5,894,185 downwards.
ACAACTAGACTTGGATGGATATAAATAAGTAGTCCCAAAATTTTTGTTCTCAACCCCCAAAATGCAAAGATTCTTAACTATGTTCAGCAATAAGAATGTATTTTCATTCCTAGAATCTGTAATAATGTGACTGATAAGCTAGTTACGTTTAGTTGAAAACATAACATATCAAATATTGAAGCCTGATATAGGGGCTCCCACATCAATAGAGGGGCTCCTCTAGGAGGCGAGGTGACCCAATTTTCCGTTAAGAGATGTCCTATGGGTAAAGTTAAATGTCCATTTTACCCTTTACCCAATAAAAAAAGACAAATTTGTCCTTTAATTAAAATCTTTCCATCTCCTCCATATCTTCTCCTTCTCCATTTTAATCAAATTTCTCCATCGAATCAAAATTTTATCGCCGATTAAACTCCCAATTTCGTGATGAAGAATACTAATAAATGTGTATAAAGTAGTAGTGATGACAATCCGGATAAAACTAAACAATCTAATGAGGATTTTGGGTTACAGAGAGAATTTACGGTTGGGTTCGAATGAAAAACCCAACCGTAACTGGTTTGTTCTTCATGTTACGGTTGGGTTCGAATGGAAACCCAACCGTAATTGGTTAATTCTTCATATTACGGTTGGTTTATTAAACAAACCCAACCGTAACTTCAAATGTAGGAGATGAAGATTCAATTAAGATTTACGGTTAGGTTTTCAACCAAACCCAACCGTAACTAATCTTTAAACCTCAATCGTAAAATTAGATAAATAGATTTTAAGATTTTTCATTTCTATCTTGTATAGAATTGAAAGACGCAGCTAACCCAAAAAAATGAGGTCAATCGGACATCGTATGAAGGAGTTATGATCAAAACGATGAAATGTATCCAGGAATATTTACGGTTGGGTTCGCCAATAAACCCAACCGTAAATTTGAGATTTTTGGGCTCCATTGAGCCCAAATTTACGGTTGGGTTTATTGGCGAACCCAACCGTAACTATTCCTGGATACAAATAGATTTCACCGTTTTGATCATAACTCCTTCATACGTTGTCCGATTGACCTCATTTTTTTTGGGTTAGCTTCGTTTTTCAATTCTCTACATGATAGAAATTAAAAAATCTTAAAACATATTTATCTAATTTTACGATTGGGGTTTAAAGATTAATTACGGTTGGGTTTGGTTGAAAACCTAACCGTAAATCTTAATTGAATCTTCATCTCCTACATTTGAAGTTACGGTTGGGTTTGTTTAATAACCCAACCGTAATATGAAGAACAAATTAGTTACGGTTGGGTTTGGTTGAAAACCCAACCGTAAATCTGGGGTGTTCTTGGTGTTACGGTTGGGTTCGACATGAAACCCAACCGTAAGTTTCTCTGAACAACAAAAAATCAATCTTTCAAATCGTGATTTCATCAAATTTGAGACATAAAAAGATCAAGAGTATAAGTTAGAGGTATACTCAATGCTACTATGGTTTATTGAATCAAAATCTAGGGTTTAAAAAAAAATATCTTAAATTTCATCTAGTTTTTCTTCCCACCAAACACAAATTCAAAAGAATTTTTTTTTCAAATCATTTGATTAAGTAAAAGATTATGTTTAATTAATCATGATTAGCTTAATTTTTTAATTAGTTAGTGTAATTAAGATTAACTAATCAGGGATGGTTTAGACATTGTGAAAATATTATGGATAAGAGGTTTTTGAGTTTTACTTCATAATGTCCCTATTTCGTCTTATTATTGGAACCCCTCTATTGATGTGGGAGCCCCTATATCAGGCTTCTAAATATTTGGCATGATAAGCCTCAACAACTGTTATTTAATTCTGCTCATCAGCTATTAGTTAAATAAAAAAAATTCTTTATATCAGGAAAAAAAAAACATGGAAAAAGGTCCCCTATATCATCCATCTGATGTAATAACCAAATAACGTACGGTACTGTAATAATCTTTAGGCCAATTGGGGGTAACATAACCGGCACGATCGTTGATTACTCCTTCACCGACAACTTTATCCCCCGGATCGTACAATCAGATCGGTCATGTATGTAAAGAGTGTCCCTACTTAAATTGGATTCCAAGATTTCCGTCTCAAAAGAAAATTAATATTATTATCTAAATACAGACTCTTCAGTATCACACAAGATAGAAACCAACCAACCAACCAACTCTACTCAGAAAACAGAGCAGACAAGAATGAATTCATGACGACAGAGACAAAGAAGAATAGTTATTGGACTTAAAAATCTTTCATTAAATCCGTTTAATAATACTCTCTTTTAATTACAGATTCTCCTCTCAATCTAACTCTTTTCCAGAGAAAGAAGAAGAATAATGGTGGATCATGAAGTTTTCCTTTATGCATTTTAAAAATTTCCGAAGAAGATCAAAACAACAGGCTCAGAAAGGATTTTCAGTAAGTTTATCTTCTTCATTTTTTTTTGTTACTTTCTTAACTGGAAAAGAAGAACAAAACAGATGAAAGTGTTTGTTGGATTGAATTCTTGTGATCTGTCACTTTCCAATAAAATTCTAGTATGAAGTAGTGTTCATTGATTGTTATTCCTTCAGTGGGATTAAGTAGGAAATTTTAATGAGATTAATTCAAAACTTTACCTTTTTTAACCTGATTTCTAAATCTTATGCTGTGGATTTATCGATAGTTTAGCAGATCCAATTTCTATTGTATTACTATAGGGAGATACTAGATTAGCATTTTCTTCAGTTAAGAATGTTGATTAACAATCTGCAACCTTGTCCTCTGTTTGTCTCAATTTCAGATGAATTTTGAGTAATTCAAGCTGGATTTTGTGTGAACTTTAGTAACTTGATATGATTCCCCAGTTTAACTTTAGAAAAGTAGAGATTTGTCCATTTTTTCCCAAAAGCTTATCTGTGTCCTCAGACCTCAGTGGAGAAGAAGTGAAAAGATCCCCAATTCAACAGTGATTACTCCATAATTGCATCTGTCTGAAATATTTTTTATGTTTGTCTTATTACTTCTTTGTGATCTCAATATTTTACTTGTTTAATTCGGAAAGAGAAAAATTTGGAAACAATAAGATAAATATGAAGTTCGGTGATTTGGATCAAGTCTTTTTTTCTTTTTTTAAAAAGAAAAAAGAATAAAAAGAAAGTGACCAGTCCACCGACTGTCAGTGAGGTGGGAATTTTATTATATCTATTTAATATCAAATTCATGGATGATGTATTCAACGGTCAAACAATTGTCCATCTGAATGTTGTCAACTAGATCTACCCAAACACAGAAGAGGGGATGGAGGATTGTAATTCATCTCTGTTATTTTGTCTGTCTTCCATCTTTACTAGTACTGTGCAGTTCGGCAGGGACACAGTCAAAACTTTATCTGATGGATACTTAGATGGAAATCTCAAGTTGCTATCGACTGTAAACACATTAAAAACCTGTCCCTTTTTATCATATAGACTGTTCTTTCATTTGAAGTTCATAAGTGCTTGATAGTATTTGAACTTTCCGTGGATAACTTAAGAGATTTTAGTGGTTTTAGCTGATGCATTTTAACTCTTTGTGTGCTGTTTTTTTCCCACGGTAGTTGAAATAGGTGAAGGGGAGGGAATGCGATACAGATGAACAAAAAGAATAACTTGCCAAATGTTAATTGAGTTATAAGCTCCTGTGGAAACGAAAGAACTGAAAATAAAGCAACGAGGTGGTTAGAAATCGTCGAAAGCTAAAGGTAGAGTACAGAAAGCCTTAGGCCAGTGTCCACCGTTGTAGCAAGTGATATTAACGCAGAACAGAATCTTTTGAAGTTTACGATGGAATGCTTATAGATTTTTTGGATTATGTGTTCAGGTTTGAGCGAGAAATAAGTCCACAAGCTCAAGAAATGGTTGCCAAGGAGATCAGGGACCAAGTTGAAGATCCATCAAGTGAATCCGAGATTGAATCAAAGCATTTAAAAGAAGACATATCTGATTGTGATACAGTAAAAGATTCTTCCCAAGGGGATGCACAAACAACCGAGGATGACAAAGTAGAAAAAATTTCAAAGGTACCCAAAAAGCTTGCTAAAAAGGAACCTGTTCCATGCTTATCAAAAAATAGAAAGGACCGGCAAGAAGCAAAAAAGACCCAGAACAAATCATTGAGTAACACGCCAAAGAAACCGGCAAAATCTAATAAAGGAATTCCTAGAAATTCCACTAAAACAATTCCAGATGGGAAGTCCAAGATAATGAAAGTTCATCCGAAACCTTCGTCAGAATCATCCGAAGGAGTTGATGATAATAGACCCATTGAAGAGGTAAAAGAAATAGATAACTTGATTGAGGCACCAAATGATATTCGAAGTATTGGAAGTGATAATGAAGCCTCTGATGTAGAGGAGAACAATTTGGATGAAGGCGAAGCATCAAATGATCAAAGGATTGAGGAAATGGAAGCAAGAATCAGGAAACTTGAGGAGGAGCTCAGAGAAGTTGCTGCTCTTGAAATCTCTCTCTACTCCGTTATCCCGGAACATGGGAGCTCATCTCATAAAGTGCACACTCCTGCTCGACGTCTTTCTAGACTTTATCTACATTCTTGCAAGCATTCTGCTGAAAACAAACGAGGCACAATTGCTAAGAACACTGTATCAGGACTTATACTGATAGCAAAGTCCTGTGGAAATGATGTTCCAAGGTATAATTTTTTTTTCCTTAATGATTATTTGATTCCCTCGTAACGCTCTTTCATTTCTTCATCCCAAGGAGACTAATATTCTTTTCCTGATGTTTTATTATAGATTAACATTCTGGTTATCGAACACCGTTGTCCTGAGGGAAATTCTTTCTCAGGCTTTTGGTAATTCACTTAATTTGAGCCCAATTTCGAGGGTGGCGGAGTTAAATGATGGGGCGAAGAGAAGTGAGGGTAAGTCTACATCAAATCAATGTAAGGGTAGTGGTTTAACACAGATTCTTGAAGATTGGCAAGAGACCCGTGCATACATAACTGCACTAGAAAAGGTTGAATCCTGGATCTTCTCACGAATCGTAGAGTCAGTGTGGTGGCAGGTAAAAACGGAAACACTGATACTAACTTCATAAGTACAAAAAATTGCAGTACGCTGAATCCATTAGTCACCAATCTAATGTGTTTATTCAATTGTATCCTATGTACAAGCATAATCTCCTTTTTAACTATGTTTTGGCTTTCCAGACCTTAACACCTCACATGCAACCCCCAGATGAGGATCTTTATTCTAATAGAAGTCAAGGAAAGCTGTTAGGACCATCTTTGGGTAATCAGCAACAAGGAAACTTTTCAATTAACTTGTGGACAAGTGCTTTCAAAGACGCCTTTCAAAGACTTTGTCCTCTTAGGGCAGCAGGGCATGAGTGTGGTTGCCTCCCACTACTTGCTAGATTGGTATGTGATTTCAGTGATCTGATCAGTACCATATTTCTACATTAACCTTCTTCCATTTTTGGCTTCAACTATCTGTTATTTGATTTTTGGTTAACCTACTAAAGCATCACATCTGCACATAGTAAATAAAACAAGATTAAATTATTGTCTGCTTTGAAGGTTTACTGGCCTTTTAATTTGTGAACAGGTGATGGAGCAGTGTGTGGCGAGATTAGATGTTGCCATGTTCAATGCAATATTACGTGAGTCAGCTAATGAAATTCCAACGGACCCTGTCTCTGACCCAATAGTTGATTCTAAGGTTCTACCAATTCTAGCTGGAAACTTGAGCTTCGGATCTGGAGCACAACTGAAAAATTCTGTATGCGCCACTTTCTTATTTGTTTCTTTAATGTGTACAATGCTACTCTTTTGGTCCATGTTCCGTTGCTTAATTGATTGTTGGTCAACCATTCTGCAGGTTGGTAACTGGTCTAGATGGCTTACGGATCTGTTTGGCATGGATACGGATGAATCACTAGAAGATAGTGATAACGGTGAGGATGAGGATAGGAATGGAAGAGATGTTGTACCCAAATCCTTTCGTCTTCTTAATGTATTAAGCGATCTTCTAATGCTACCAAAAGACATGCTTATAGACAGATCCATCAGGAAAGAGGTCTTTTTCTACACATCTTTATTTCATTTTTAAAACCTAACACTGCAAAGTTGATCCAGTTTCTTAGTTTGTATTTCACAGGTGTGCCCTGCAATTGATCTTCCCTTGATTAAGCGGATACTGTGCAACTTCACTCCTGATGAATTTTGTCCGGATCCCGTCCCTGGGGCTGTTCTAGAAGCCCTGAATGCAGAGGTACAAAGTTAATGGAGGTCTATCCAACTTTGAGACTGCCTATTCTTAACGGAGAACTATGGATTGGTTACAACATCATGATTACAGACCATTCTTGTCGTGTACATTTGAAAACCATTAGAAAATTAGCAATAAGCTAGGTGGTTCAGTTCAGAAAAGCTTAAATTTGTAGGTTGATTTAATTTCAAGTCATTCCGCATTATACTTGTACCTCTACAAGTTTAAAAGTGTCGTTTTAGTTTCTTTATTGTGGTTTCCACCTAAATTCACCTCTCACTAACACAAGTTGGATCCTGATATAAAGTTTACCTTTTCTATCTAGAGTATTGTGGAGATGCAGTCCTCAGATGGAGACCCAACCAGTTTCCCTGTTAGTGCTACTCCAGTTGTCTACGTTCCCCCTTTCCCCAGTGACGTGCAGCGGAAAGTAGGGGATAATATTGGCGAAAGATCCAAGTTTGAGAGGAATGTTTCTGTGGTTCAAAGGAAAGGGTATACCAGTGATGAAGAATTGGACGAACTTGATTCTCCATTAACGTCGATCATCGACAAGATGCCAGCACCAACAACAGCTGATAATGGAACTGGAAAACACAATGGAAATACAAAGTTCGGTGGAACAAGTGTCAGGTACGAACTCCTTCGAGAGGTCTGGATTGTATAATATACCAAATGTCTTACATAAAATGAAGAGTAAAAGAAGATGCATATACAGAAATGTGGTAAAAAAGAAAAAAGTTGCTGAAAAAAGAGATAAAATAGTGCTGGATGTAGTTGAAATTGTAAGATTGTCAAGACACCTTGTTCTGTTATCAATATGAATTCCAGATTTATTTCTTTTGTATTTGAGGAAACAACTCTTAATGTTTGGTTCAGCACCCTCATCGGAAGCACATGAACTTAATGTAATTGGTATAAAATAGATCTGGACCAATGTTCACCTATTTTAAGGTTGAAGGAGAGGTTGTGCTTTTTCTTAAAATCAGCTACTGCAGGATTCTAAAATCTCAACTCAAAATACTTCTACTAGGTGGAGGAGAGAACAAATTAGAAAAACATTGATCAAAATTAGATACTGGGATTTCTCCCCCTGTTCCAGTTACTTAAGATTTATCTCCTACCAATTAGCTTGAACAAAGTTAACTTTGATTGTGTGTACTAGGTCTATTGAGGCTTAACCGTCTGAAAATTTCCACAAAAGGGAGTGTTTGTTCGGATCGGTGAGAGTGGTCAACTTCTGACCCAAAACGAGACCCTATTTCATTACTTAAATGGAATAGCACCACCATTAGCAAATCCATACACCACACTATTTAGTTGAAAAAGAGAAGCACAGATAATATAGTGGAAACTCTCAAAGGTGAAAAAATACTTTAGAAGACATCATATAAGAATTTAAATTCGTTACTATGTTGGTGGAAATTCTCCGTACAGATTACAAAATCAAAATTGTGTCTACATTAGCTAATGAAGATGAAGTTATACTCAAGCTATCAAAGACCTGTTCGGGGACGAGTGTTTCAATCTGTTTCATCAATGATCTTGGTACCCAAACCTTTCAAGCCCTCAACAGGTGTATCTGCAACAGTGACCAACGAATAGAGCTCTTCCTTTGCATCTTCCTCGTCATTCCTCTTACGGGCAATACAAACAAGTACACTCCTTGGTACACTACGGATCCCTTCGCTCCAAATGTGTTTGTTTAGCTTCACATCAACTCTAACATCAGTTGTTCCCATTGCCTTCTGAACGAATTTCCTGATTTCTTTAATGGCCTTGGGTGCCATCTTCTTAGATGTGCTGCAATGAATTCAATAAAACATCCATGTTTCACGTCAGTTACCAAATAATTTTGCAACAAAAGCAACAAATATTAGATATTCACAAGCATAATGGAGGACAAAGAATGAACATTAACTACAAACTTCGGGTGCACTTAAAAGGGAACATCTTCAAGATGAAAAAAAAAATCAACATGTGCAACAATAGGAAGGTTTTCGACGGGTCATTGATTCAACCAATTTACATAAACAGTGACCTTGGAGAAGCACAGAAAACAACAGGGACAAAAAGGAAATGTCCATGAATTACTACTTCAAAGCTTAGTCACCAGAACAGTGAGGTTGCCTAACGAATCTTTTGGTAGGACCTGGGATTCAATGGATCCCGCTTAGGAACCTTCCAGAAACGAAATTCCCGATGAAGATTAACCCGAATCCAGAAGGTTCTTCCAGTTTTAGCTTCTTTCTTTTTTTGTGCTAAAAATCCTCCAAGATTTCTCTCTAAAGTGAGCTTTCTTAAAGTTATACTGAAATCTGATAAATTTTATGATAAAAAATAGGATTTTAAGACAATGCTATAGGTATTTTGTTTTATAAAGATAATCTATAATATATCATCAAGAGTTTCTTTATTAGCATGATTTGTGCAACAGTACACAATATACTTTGACTAACAGCTCTAAATATAGATGATAAACCTTGTGCAAATCAAAGTTCCAAGTCTTATGAGTCAATTGCTTGTAAAGTTAAGTGCTTAGATTGTTTTCGAGATTAACATTTTATTATAAGTTATAACATACTAAATCTATTGACATATATGCTCCTACGGAGCTCCCAACATAGAATTCTTCTAGGTTTTCGGAGCTTCAAAGCTACAATAATCTTTGGTGAACGACAATGCACCTTCCAACCCAACATCTATGTAAAGTACGCACCCTCTCTTTTGTTAAAAAGAGAGTTATTAATCGATGGTTTCACTTAGGTAGAACACAAAATGCATGCAATAGCTAGAATTTCGAACAATTAATTCAAAGAAACAAATTCACAACAATAAATCATCAGTCACGCCAATAGTGGATCACTAGGTAGCAGTTTGTTGGCAGTTTCACTTTCGTAGAGGACATTGGATGCATTAGCCTGAAACTCTAACTAGATACAGAATTTAAGTTGGATTTAAATAAGCTCTCTACAATCTTGTACTTAATTGCAACTCCATTGTGAAAATTTTGCATAAAAGATGCAATTCAAACGTACATAAACTAGAAATTACTTGCTTCAATAGTATTGGGAAGGCGTTAAATAAGAACTTAACAAAACCCTAATTAAGTAACGACGAACATGAGAAAACTTAGGTCATTTAAGTAAAACTTCTTGTATTAGGAGTAACCCTGTAGGAGCAATTTTACAACAACCAATCAGGACAAAGAAATTATCCAAAATGAAGAAATCTGTTACCATCCATGTAAGCGTTTGTGAAGACTAACTAACCGTGTACTCTCTGGTAACGACTTCTTCCTTTCTTCCTTTGCTTGTCTTCTCCACCATTTTTGCAGCTTTATTTCGTTCTTTCCTTTCCTTTTCGCTTTCAAAACCCTAAAAAGTATATATAAGTAAAACTATACCTGCAATACCATCGTCTGTTTTCCGGGTATCCATATGGAATTAAATTATTTTGATATACGCCTATAATCCGGAAAACTGACATCTAACGATGAACATTTTCTTTAAGAAGTCTTATATAGGGTTTTTTTATTCCAATAGAGGACTTTCTATGTGAAGATAAAATAGGGACACTAGGTATAAATTTTAAAAACCCTAAACTATCCCTGTTTAGTTTTAATAAAATTACTTAGCTAATAGATTAGGTTAATAATACTTGATCTAAATTAATCTTATACTTAATCAAATCAAATCAAATTTTTTTTTTTTTTTTTAGTTTGGTGGGAGGAAAAAGTAAAAGAAATGAAAGGGAATTTTTTAGTTTTTTTTTAAAACCCTAGATTTTGATTCACTCAACCAGAGTAGTCAGGTATACCTCTACTTAAACTCTTGGTCTTTTTGTGGCTCAAATTTGATGAAATTACCTAAAAAAGTATATTATTTTTTGTGATTCAGGCAAGATTACGGTTGGGTTTTCTTCTCGAACCCAACCGTAAATGACATTTACGGTTAGGTGTTCATCCTAATCTAACTGTAACCGTATTTTCATGGCGAAAAACCAAATCGTAACAGTTTTACGGTTGGATTTTCAACATCGTACCCAACCGTAATCCTAATCTAACCGTAATCGTATTTTCATGGAACAATCAACAGTTTTACGGTTGGGTTTTAGCATAAGACTCAACCGTAACTAATCTTCAAAAAAAAGTTTTCTATCCAGGATAATTTACGGTTGGTATGATAATCGAACCCAACCGTAAATAATCATCTTCATCTCCTTTATCCCAGATTTTGTTTTAATGCATAAATTAGATTTTTATTTGTTTTGGTTTGGTGGGAAGAAAAAGTAGAAGAAAGAAAAGAGACTCTTTGGTAGTTTTTTGAAAAGCTCTAGATTTTGATTTACTCAACCAAAATGAGTGATTCTAATGACAAATTTGAGGTGGGTGAATCCTTGTATGATAACCAAATCAAATTTTACATACTCATTTATGGAGACCCAACTATATATGATTATTTGGATGGTAGAGAGTTTTTAACTCAAAGTTGTGATGGTGGATCTCAACCAAATGGAGAAACTAGCCGTCAAAGTGAAGATTCAATTGCCGAGAGTAGTCAGGTATACCTCTAACTTAAACTCTTGGTCTTTTATGCTCAAATTTGATGAAATCACGTAAAAATTTATGATACTTTTTGTGATTCAAGGTAGATTACGGTTAGGTTTTCTTCTCGGACCTAACCGTAACCGTACTTTCATGGCGAAAAACCCAATCGTAACAGTTTTACGGTTGGGTGTTTAGCACCGACCCAACCGTAACTCATTATGTGTATGGGTATTTATTGAACTAGTTACAGTTGGGTTCGACTTTTGATACCAACCGTAGTTAATTATGTATGTTTTCTTTTATTTTTATGGTTAGGTTCGAAGGCACAACCCAACCGTAATTTCCCCTACGGTTGGGTCCGATGCTCATAACCTAACCGTAAAGTTATACTTTCTAGTGTTTTGTTTCCTAATGCCTTGATATTTTTTGTTCATCTCGAGATTGTACCTCACCCAATGTATGCTCAGCCTCCTCCAAATGATGTTCTAACTAGAGATACTACGGATCACTATTCGAACGACTTGGTAGGTTATAGATAAGTTGTTAATTACTTTGGACAATATTGCTAAGTCTTTTTTTTTTTTTCTAACTTTGTGTTCTTGGACCATGTAGACATGGGGAAAAAAAGATGATGCAAAGCAATGGGCTAGAGAACATGGCAAGTTAATTATGTTTGTGATAGTTTGTAACCGTCAAACTAAAGACAACCACTTTCAAATGGTTTGCGAGTGTAGTGCATTCTATACAAGTCATGCGAAGAAGGGTACCGAGTATGTAGGAAAGACATAGAGGATGCAAACTACTTTCACTAAGAAGAGGGGATGTCCTTTCAAGCTTCAATAATACCAACAAGGAGAAGAAGTGGTTCTTATCTAGAGTTGTATGTGGTCGTCACAACCACCTACCACCTGAGACTTTGTTAACGCATCCTTATGCGGCACGGCTCACCCAGGAAGAAAAGGTCATCGTAGACGACATGACAGAAAAGCGAGTGAAACCCATTGATATCCTCGGACACTTGAAGAAAATAAACCCAAATAATGTCTCTATGTTGGAGACAATCTACAACGCCAAAAGCCAAGTTGAAGAGTGAGAAATGGCAAGAAAGGGACCAAATCCAAAAACTTATGTACTTGGGGGGAGAAGCACAACTACACCATGTTCCATGAAGAAGATGAGAATAAAGAAATAAAGCATATTATATTGGCTCATCCCGAGTTTATGAAGTTAGCACGGTGCTCCCATCAAGTGCTTCTAATGGATTGCACCTACAAAACTAACAAGTATGAGCTCCCGGTCTTGAATTTTGTCGGCCAAACTTCTACCAAGTTCCCGTTTAGTGTTTCCTTTTGCTTCTTGAGAGACGAGCTCGAAGAAAGCTATGTGTGGGCATTGGAACAAGTTAAATTATTGTACGTTGAAGGATATACCCCTAAGGTGATTATCACCGACAAAGAACAATCCTTGATGAATGCCATAGCAAGGGTATTCCCGGATGCTCATAATCTTCTTTGCACGTTCCACTTGTGGAACAATATTCAAACCAAGTGCAAACCGATTATTCGGTCAACAAAGAAAAGCGAGATGGAGAGAATTAAGAAATTACCGGTGCCTCAACAAGAAAAGGCCAAAGAAGAATTCGAGGAGGATGACAAGTTGGCGGAACTAAAATGGGCTAGTTTCCAAAGTGAATGGGACGCTTTGACATGGTCTATCACCAAGGAAAATTATGAAGAAAATGTTTGTATGTTATGCTTGCATTGGAGAAATTATCCAAGAGTTCTGAAGTATTTGATGGACCATTGGTTGAATCCGCATAAAGAGAAGTTTGTAGCGGCGTTCACAAACCAATATAATCACTTTGACAACCAAGCTACAAGTACCGCGGAGTCATCTCACAATCGAATGAAGAAGAAGCTTCATAGTTGTGATGGTGGGTTTGTTACGGTCTTCGAAGCGATGCACAATTATTTTCTCCGTGACCTTGATAAAGTTAATGAACTTTTCGAAAAAAATCGTTGTAGAAAACACACCATTTATAAAGACGACCCATGGATCGAAGGAATTTCTTATAAGGTGTCGCATTGCGCAATTGAGAAGATAATGTACGAAGTTAAGCATTGTAGGTTGGGCAACTTGCACGAAGAAGAAGAGTGTGCTTGTCCTAACATGTCAAGTTTGGGACTTCCCTGCCGGCATATGATTGCCAAGTACGAAGAAGACGGTGTGATCCCAATTCAAGATATTGATCCGTTTTGGCAACAATTGTCTTTCAATGAACCCATCGTCGAGCAAGATTTTGGTGGATCGTTTGCCGAAACTGACGTTGGGAAAGCTCTAGCCGAGAAATACGACACATTAAATCACGCGAAAAGGAAAATATGGTTGAGTAAGTTGAGTAACTTCGTGTTTCCACATACAAGGTACGATGTCAAGGAACCAACTAGAGGAAAGGGAAAGGGTAGGCCTTCTACGAAATAAAAGAGGATCGTGGTGTGAAAAAAAGCTAGGGAATTGTTGGAAGAATCAAAGAAAAGAGAACCTTCGGGTTTTGAGCATTTGTAAAAGGAATATGAAGCGGGGATGATGTTCAAGGTAGAAACAAACGAAGAAGAAGTCAAACGGAACAAGGAGGACCAAGCCTAGTATTGTAAAGGAAAAGGTCCCGCGCTTCCCTCTCAAAAGAGTTCAACAATGAAAGTTGGTTCCCAAGAGTCGATAAAAGTTCCCGCACAACCAAACTCAAGAAGAGTTAGTATCAAAGAATTAGCAAGAAGAAAAGAAAATGTTAAAGGAAATACATTAGTGGTTGAAGAGCCGCATACGATCCGGGTTGGAAGAGGATTGATGCAAGCACCATCTAATTTTTCAAGAAATGAGAATGGTAAAATCGTCCGAACCGAGCACATTATATATGAAAATTATTTGTTATATTTTCCGGATTTTGTTCGTGAATACATAAAGGCCACCGACGATGTTGTCGGTGATGGTAATTGTGGTTACCATGTATTCATCGAACAAGTTGGACCATTTAACGGAACAAAATAGTTGGGTTGGAACGAATGCACTTATGTAAGGCATAGGTCCGCGGTTGAACTACGTTCTTACCGGATTTATACAAGTCAATGATGAGTGAACCGGGAGAAGAAGAGTCGTTGTTAAACGAGAAGTTCATTGCATTCGAAAGGCAGGCAACAAGAATTTGTCAAGCGAGTATTGGAGGAGCATGCCAATATGTGGCCAAATCCTCGCCAACGCTTTCAATTGCGTCATCCATTATATCTCACTTGGATGTAGTCT